>PVIH01003255.1:0-164935 GCA_004025045.1 Sigmodon hispidus | reverse complement strand
AAAGCATGTCCAAACTGCAAACCACAAGCTCTGAACAACTTGGGATCTGAAACACCTTGGACTAGCACCTTGGATCCCACTCCTTCTAGAGGAACACCTGACTCAGTCTTGATGTTGGGGTGAGGAAACTGGATCTGCCAGGAGTGGATGCTGAACGAAGCCATATTGTGACATTGGGACCTTGGGACCTCCTGCCCTTGTTGTAGTAAGGTTTTTTTTGGCCTGTTTGGGGCTGGAGGATTATGACCTGGCACACGTGTGGTGTCAGCGGTGTGGAGCCTGGTTTGTGTGCCCGCAGCTTTTGCCCCCCAAAAGAAATGAATCACACGCTTATATATTTTAACACTGTTTGGCCCATAAGCACATTACTAGTTAGCTCTTTTTTTTAAAATCAACTCATTTCTATGAATCTATCCACCACGTGGCTTGCAGCCCGTGGCTCACCTGAATTTTTACATGCTTCTTCTTCGGGGGACAGATGGCGACTAGTAAACTCCACCCCTCCTTTTTACCTGGCTGCCTCTGATTCTCCACCCACTTCTACGGTGCTCTGCATGGGTCCAAACAGTTTTTATTAATATCGTACAGAGAACATTCCATTTTTTTTTTAAGAAATTGACTATGACTATTAACTATTTATAATGAAAACAAGCATTAATAAGTAATATTTTTGGGAATTTGGACGAAGTTTTTTTTTTATTATTTTTTGTTGTTAAAGGACGATGACCATTTGATGGGGTTTTGAAGCTGGATCATCTCAACTGGCTTTTTGGAAGCTGATAATGTTTATTTAGGTGGCTTTGGTAGATGGAACTATATTTGTTTAGAACTAATTTATAGGTTTTGATTTTTTGTGGAGACAAAAGCAGAAACTTTTTTTTAATTAATATATTTTTATAAACAGATTTTAAAGTCAAGACATTTTTAAAATATAAGTATTGGTTTAACTTAGCAGCTTTAGCAAAAAATTGTCTTTTTGTAATTAGTTTATTAAAAGTTAAAAAATTAAAAGAACACATAACAAACAATCTAGACTTTTTGTTTATTTGTTATTTTTATGTGGCCTTTATTTTTATTTTTATTTTTTTAAGGGCTTTATTTATTTATTTTTTTAAGGGTTTTTTATTTTTTTTATTTTTATTTTTGAAGTTTATGTATATTTTATATACATTGTACACTGTTTAGAGGTTTTGAGAGTTTAAATTTGTCTTATTGAGAATTTTTAATCATTTTTTAACTCAAAGAGCTTTTTAAAAGGTCGGTGTCACTTTAATTGTTGACTCCGCCCCTCTGTTTTATTATGGCGGAGAAACTCGCTACTGCTTTGCCGCTGTCGGCGAAGAGCAGGAATTTAGGAAATGCTGTTACGAGAAAAACTTTTTTAAACTGTTTTTTTTTGTTAGTATAAACAGGAACTTTTAATCAATCACACTTGTGCCAATCTTGTCGTAAAACGTATGAGTTTAAGCTGTGTGTCGCGGACGCGCCATTTTTAAATTTTTGCCTGAACACCACGCTGTCTCTGTACTATAAATCAATTTAAATACGCAATTTAAAAAACCGTTTTAAACTTTCTCAGGCTTTATGCGGGTGTTCGTGCCCCACGTTGGGCGCCATCTGTTGTAGTAAGTTTTTTTTTGGCCTGTTTGGGGCTGGAGGATTATGACCTGGCACACGTGTGGTGTCGGCGGTGTGGAGCCTGGTTTGTGTGCCCGCAGCTTTTGCCCCCCAAAAGAAATGAATCACACGCTTATATATTTTAACACTGTTTGGCCCATAAGCACATTACTAGTTAGCTCTTTTTTTAAAAATCAACTCATTTCTATGAATCTATCCACCACGTGGCTTGCAGCCCGTGGCTCACCTGAATTTTTACATGCTTCTTCTTCGGGAGACAGATGGCGACTAGTAAACTCCACCCCTCCTTTTTACCTGGCTGCCTCTGATTCTCCACCCACTTCTACGGTGCTCTGCATGGGTCCAAACAGTTTTTATTTATATCGTACAGAGAACATTCCACCACATGCCCTTTCTGGGGAGGAGATGTGGAGAAGGGAGAGTAATTGAAGGAGGTGGGAGGGGGAAGGGAGCTTGAACAAGGATATATACAGATAGAAAATGTGACTTTATTCTTAATAAAATAAACAATTAAGGGTCATCTTTTCTTGATCTTTTAATTCATTTTTCATCTATGTAGCTTTTGGTTAGTCTGTCTTATTTACTCATTAACAATCATTTAGTAGGTACTTGTTATAGTCTAGATAGAGTCTGAGCATTTGAAATCTATACACAAAGGAAATACTGGTTTCTATAGCTACATATAAACAGATATAAACTATGAAGAGTCAACATAATATATAGTCAACATAATATATAGTCAACATAATATATATGTCATTTTCACCACAAGAGAATTAGGGATTGAGGGGAACCACAAAATGAGATCCCTAGGTTTCAAAACTTAGGCTTGTATTCACATTCCAGGGTTGTCACTTGTGCACTATTATCTCTTTAAATTTTATATCAGTCCAAAGGAAAAGACAGCAGATGTAACAATTCAAATTCATGAGGGTGCTTGGCAAAAATCTTAGGAAGGGCAGGGATTGTAAGGGGTGGAGTGGATGGGCTAGAAAAGTGTTAGGAGAAAAGGTCAGAAGGTAAAGAAGGTCCCTGTAATGGACTTTCAGATCTTTATATTCAGATATCAAATTACAGCTATCATTCCAGTCACCCAGGACACACTCAACTTCTTTTTATTAGTTCTGTTGCTGTTCATTAAAAATATCTTCATATTTCTTTGGAAAAATTCAAGTGAATTATGTTTGTAAGAAATTCTTGGCAAGTGTCATTCACATGGTTGATGAGCACCTCTCTCACAAATATGGCAGCTGAGTTATTTCCTGGAGTGCAGCATTCTTTTGAGGTACAAAATGAAGCCTTGGCCTTTCTCCATGTGGCCTTGGTCTTTCAAGGTTAGATATGTATAGATAATAGATGTATGAAAGAACTTTATTGCTTCATTCAACAAGTGACAAATGAGTTATACATTTATAAAATAAAAGTCAATGGAAGTAGAATCTAGATACCTCTAGAGTTAGTTTATGAAAGAAATGCAAAAAAAACAAAGCAAAATAAATTCTGAAATAAATTTGTGACAAGTATGTATGAGAAGGAACTTGAAAGGGTATCTAGTGTGATTTGAAGCTATAGATAACCTCAGTAAGCAGATGTGAGCAAAGTTCTTATTTCTGTTATCTTAATAAAATCTTTGAAGATTCAATTGATGATTATTGTTTTTATGAATCTAGATTCTCCAGAGACTTTCAACAAATGGAATAGTACACTTGGGAGAAAAGTGACTGGGTACCCAGTAATACCTAATCCCAACTTTCTTTTTCCTAGTTAAAAAACACCTCTTGGCCTTAGCAGAACACATGCCACATGATGCCTTTAGTTTTTCTTCCAGGAAGTCATCATATTTGTCTCTCATTGGAAAACATGGTGATCTTGGGCCTTTTGATCAAATTCTTCATAAGCTTTCTTATCAACAGTTTAAAACACACGTGTAGTCAGATTAAGGAAGGATGTTCAATCAGCAGTACTAGTCAGGTGACAGGGTACTGTTTTTATCCCGAAAGATAGGGTTTTGTCACAGAGAACACATGCTTGCCTGTAATTCGAATGCCTTGTTATCTGCTGATTATTACCATGACTCCTCATTCCTACTTTGCTCACAGTTATATGTGTGTGAAGGCTTTGGACTTTACACTCTTGCATTTTATAGCCATTGGCATTAAAATTCATTGGGTATCAGCCTGAATCCAGAACAACTCCTTGTCCTGCAATCTGAGGAAAATTCAGGAGCTTCCCAAGTCTTGGTTTTCTCCTAAGTATAATGAGAATTAAAATTGTTTCATTTAATTTGTGACTATTAGGAGCACAGACTCGTAAATGATAGTAATTAATTTTTATGCCAGTCTCTGTACTGAAGGTTTGCAATTACAACCTTATCCCTTAGCCAGACCCTCATGCTCTGACCTAATGTGTTTCAGTTTTATCTTGCTTTGTATTCTATTCACATTGAGCCTGTGAAACTTATGCTGCCACTAAATAGGACTCATTTACATCTAATCCTATGAGCCTTCTCTCACCTCTCCACTCATTTATTTCCCCTTTTGGGCAATACTCACCTACCTTACACCTTAGGATCCAGAATATTCTTCCAAGATCTTCCTCATCCTCCTCCTTCATGGTGGATCACATCCTCATCATTTGCCAATGTTCCAGGAATGTCCTGCTCAAGGCAAAAGCAATGTGTGATTTTGACCTTAGTTCCTCTAAACGTGGGTTTGTGGAAGAACCCCATTGGTTCTACCTTCACAGCCACCATGGTACTTAGACATCAATACTTAATTATAGTTTATTTGCCTCAAGTTCTTGAATGTTTAATATGTGCAAATGTATCAACTTTTTACTTGAAATTAAATAACAACAAAAATATATCAAGAAAAAAGATCATCCAGGAGGAAATATATTAATAATAGAATTATAAGCTTTTGAAATTTTTAGTGTATTAATTTTATTATTCTTTATTGCATTTTAGCAATGGAGTCAGACTAGCCACCTAAAGATCTAATGTGTTCTTTTCTTAGAAAGCCATACAGGGAGGCCTTTGGAATTTTAGGCCCTTTTAATACATTTTGAACTCTGATTCTAGTGTATGATAATTTTTGTGTTCAGCTATTGATCTCAGCTTAGTTTTCTTACAACTTCTCAAAGAATAACACTCCTGTGAATTTCTATGATCCTTGCCCTTTATTACCTTTGTCCCAGTTCTTTTGCTTCTGCTTTTGAGAATGACTGTCACTCTGCCTCTGAGATGGTCAGTTTCTTCCATTCTCTGCTTTTAGAAGGCATTTTTTTATTTTTAATTTTTTAATGTAAAGAGCCCCATATTTCTCAAGGGAAAGTTGGACATGTGTGTATGCAATATATAAAGTGAAGTCATATCTTTGCACTTTAAACTATGTATATGAGTGTGTCTGCTCTCTACATGTACAATCCATCTCTTCCTTGTCTCTTTGAATTTCATTTTCCTAATAGATTCTTCAGCACTATGGTACTATGTTAGGTTTTTCTGTTTTTGTTAGTATACACGTACACAGACATGTGATAATAAGCCCTTATTCTGCTTATTGTCATGTTGGTAACCTGACATCTTAAGCAGCACACTGTGGAAGTTACAAGTGATTCTTCCCAATTCTGATACTGTCTGGGAATACTGTTTTCAGTTTAAAATATAAGCTCTCAGCTGTTCCTGCTGCCATTTTTGTCATTATGGACTCTAACCCTCTGAAACTGTAAGCCCAATAAACTCTTTTATAAGTTGCCTTGGTCATAGTGTTTTATCACTACAACAGAAAGCTAACTAAGACAATGTGTCACATACTGAAGAAAATATCTAACAGAGTAAGCTTATCCTCAGCTTCAATGTCCAGATTTCTAACAGAGTCACCATATGGGCTCAGTATTCATTCTACAAGTGTTTGGCTTTGGAACAAATATAACCCCTAATATACACATTTATAAATATTTTTAAAAAGGAGAGCTCAAAATTCAGAGTAATATAGGTATGAACAACTGGGTGTGGATTCCTTATGCAGAAGATTGTGACTTTAATAACTTCATTGAATAGGCAGACAATCATTTGCCTTTGTTGTATGATTTTAAATTAATCTTCCTTATTTATTTATAGGTGATATTTATATAAGCTAAGCTAAAACAGAAAGTTTAGCTGTCTAAAAAGTTGCTTTGGGGGCAATAATATTCAATATCTATAAGATGTCAAAGAACCATAGTAGTGAGAGGACCCTCAAAGTCATCTTTTTGATGAGATGTCATCAAAAAGTAATTGATCTATAAGTCATTGATCTCAGTCAGCATACAACATAAAAAAGTACCAAGAACAAGTATGATTTACAGTTTGAGTAATTAATATTTACCAATATTATGTTAAAATAATTCCTAAGTTTTCAAATATTAATTTATGAACAGTTATAAGAATGATATTGTCCTGCCTCTTTGACAAATATTTGTAAAATCTGGTTAAACAGTAGATAGAAGAATTTCCATTTCAGCTTCTTTAGTCAGTTTTCTTTGTAATATATCTCTTATAATTTCTAGAAAACTCCCTCTACACTGGGGACACATGAGAGTCAAGCAAGGCACATCTAAGAATCTTGTGATAAAATTTTTGATCTAAGAGAAACATGAAGGTCTTTGAGCAACTTAAAACTATCTTCACTTTATGGAATAGAAAACAAATGTTCAGAGAAATGAAGTCCATTCTGTGGGGCAAACTAAGTTGGTAGTAGACAACTGACATATCCTGTTTCTTCATTAATCTACAAATCAAAAAGCAAAGAGGACCCACATACACTGTGGTGAGAGGAGGGGCTGACAGCAACATCTCCACCTGCCTCTTCCTGAGAACACTTGGTTTCATTTGAGTTAGCCAGGCTCTGGCAACTGAAAGAATTGGTGGTGTTGAGAAATAAGTATTAGGTATTTGGTCCAGTGGTGCTCATTATCTCACTGATCTGTGATTATCTGCTCATTACCTCTGTGATCTGGGTCACAGTTTCATTCTATAGTTCTTATACTGAAGGTTATTATAAAAAAAAAAAAACAAACCAACAAGTCAGGGCTCAAAAGGATGAGATTGGTGAGCATAGGGCCTCTCTCAGCATTTTGCTGGTTGAGTGAAAAGAGAGACTCCATAGGAAAGGGTCTCTATTATTACCTTTAATTTCCCCATGGCCCAAGACTCAAGTTGTCCCTTCCTTTTGTTAAGCTTCTGCCAGAAAGCCATTCCCACATGATTAGACTTAATTGGAATCCAAGCCAAAGGGAGATGAGACAAGCTGCCATTTTGAGGAACTTTGCTGAGTCAGTTCGTTGGGGGTAATATCTGTGCCACCTTGATATAATGATGTAAGGCTTATTATACAACATATAGAATAAGAGTGACTTAAAATTTTAAGAATATTTAAAGAAATTAGTTAGACAAAATGTATTTTATTCTGTTATGTATACATGTAATATGCATATGTGCATATATGTGAATATGATGTCTGTAAATATATACACATGCATATCTAAATAAAAACATATATGTCTTTATTTTTGAGCTTAAATGGCCTCAAAAAATATTAGTAGAAAGTGCCTTTTTTTTCTCCTTAAAAGAAGTGCATGTATTTTTAGAGAAACATCTGAAAAATATTAAGATCATCCATTGTTGAACTTGAAATTTGGAAGGAGATTTTCCTATGCATTTCAACACATAAAATATTAAAATTATTTTAATAAATAATTAATTTCTAAAAGTTTTCAAGATTCACACGTAAAATATTCTGTATGTACTAAATGGAATTTCAGCTTTTGAATTCAGAATTTTGGTGTTCTTTAATTTTTAACCTTCATCTCATGACTTGAACTGTGGGTGCTCCTCACTCTTAATTCTGTTGAGAATTGAGCTCAATAGTGCTAAGCTCTGAAGTGCAGCTACATATCTGTGTAGAGGGAGCTGGAGAGGAGTGGGTAGCATTCTCACACTCCATTTTCATTTTCTCTGATCTTATCAACATTCTGATCTTCTCTAAATGAGTGGAACTGATGCTTTATGCTCAACAGCCAGAGAGAAACAGAAGGCTACACAGGAGTGAGTGCTGGTTTACTTTTCTGTCAAAATTTCTGACTATTCCACTAAAGCATTAGAAAATTTTCTCATGTAGCTGTTCTGGGCCTTTCATAATATTACGGCTGATATTTAAAACTAATATACCACAACCCATTTTTCTCCAAAAAATCATAAACCTTTCTAACCAAATTAATTAGACAGAAACAAAGCTTTGCTTACTGTCATCTTGGAATATTTGTGGGACTGATTTCACATTCCAAAGGAATCTTCCTAAGATGTCATTCTGTTTTGCCCATAAGGTGACCACTGACCTGAAGTTTGTTTAACCATTCATTGCTTTTTCTTTTTGCCTAAAACCAGGCAGTGGTGGCACAAGCCATTAGTCCCAGTCCTTGGGTGGCAGAGGCAGAAGAATTTTTGGAGTTTGAGGCTAGCCTAGTCTAGAAAGCAAGTTCCAGGGCAGGCAAGACTGTTACATAGAAAATTCTGCCTCAAAAACAAACAAGCTGGAGAGATGGATCTGTCCTCTGATATTCCAGACTACTTTTATTAAATAAATAATATGTCACCACAGTGGATGAAATTGTACCTTGTACATTTTTCTTCTGCTTTTACCCTTTGAGCTGTTATGTCTTTTCAATTCAATTATTATAGTGAATTCTTAGTCAAAAAATGTAAGAAAATCATCCATGTCTGACGAAAAGATAAGTGGTCACCTCTCTTCCTCCTTCGTTATTGTTAGATCCCCTTAAGAATCTAGTCATTTGGATGCTTATTGTCAAGTGATACATGCCATGGTTTGTTTTATTTTATAAAAGCCAATAAATAATATTTACCCGTGATTAGTTGAGAGGCATTCAAGGGCCATCTTTATCAACTGCATGCAAACAAGCTGTAAAATGCTGTGTTTACTTATGACTCAAGTGTGTGTCCTATGATAGGCTAGTTTAAAAATCATGTGACTGTACTTGCAGGTATTTTCAGGAAAGAGACTGTGAAGTAATGAATCCTAAAATGCTATGTTTACTTATGGCTCTAGTGCTTGTTCTATGGTAGGCTAGTTTAAAAATCATGTGACTGTATTTGCAGGTATTTTCAGGAAGGAGACTGTAAAGTAATGAATACAGAGGGGTATATGATAACAACAACGTGAAAAGGGGTCTTCCAAATAACAGGTTTGGAGACTAGAGAAGCCCCATTTCATCAAATCAATTATTGACAGTTATGAATGGCAGAGTGGTTGTTATAAACTGATGAGGGAGTATGGTAGCCAGTAGCAAGGGTTGCAATCAGGTTTCTATAAACCATCACCCAAATACACACTGCTCCTGGAAGAGCAGAACCAACTTTGTGTGACTCTTTGATGCTAACTTGGCTAGAGACCATAAATCCAGGACAGTGTAGAAATAGTGCAATTATTTTCACCTGGAGTTTCCTAATCCCTTCAAAGTATGCACTATATTTAAATATTAAATATGTTTAGTGTAAAGTTCAATATGCCTTTTTCTCAAACTAACATTGCTACCATTATATCTAAAGTGTTCATGATTATATGTGAGGTGTTTGGCTGCTTTAAAATTAGGGTATATATTTGAAATCTTAAATGAAATTGACCTTTCCTGTAGTTTTTGAATAGGTGCAACATGACTACTGTGCTACCTTCTAGAATCTTTTCAGTGATTATATAATTCTTCCAATATAATATCATTAAAATTGCAGGGGGTAGAAACTGTAACAAAAAGCCCATTCAAATTTTGTTAAAACTCTCATGAAAATGATTTATTTAATTTATATATAAATAATATAACTAAAAAAGCAGGAAACGAGTTACTAAAACAGAATTTCTCACTAAATTAAAACAGTATTTTTCTTTTGCCTTTCTTATTATGACAGTTGAATAATATGTGCTGTACTAAATGGATGTTTGGTATAAAGAGCAAAGATCAAGAAGTGAGTGTTTAGAACAGCAAATTATATGTTAAAATCTATAAATAGCTTAATAAATATATTCTTGTGTGTAAGAGGCAGAAAATTGTAGGCTATAAAGCAGATTATCAAATGGCCATGTTATGAAATCACCTTCAGAACAGCATCTTTTGTCCCTCTATGTTTTTATGATTTCTGCATATAAAGCTTTCATTTTGAAGAGAGGGTTCCCTTTGAACACGGACTTATTTATTTTATGTTCTCTCTTGCTCAATCTCATGGTTTATAGTTTGATCATCAAAAATGACTTAAGGTGATGCATAGATATTCTGTACTACTCAGGTTAGAGCTTACACATGAGCTAATTGATGAAGAGAAACTATGGACACATGAAATCAAGAAAAGAATTCATAGATTGTCTGTTCACAGTTCTGAGCATTTGATTGTATTTCCTACTGCCCCACTGCAAATATAGCTCTGAGATTTCTAGCAGTCATAGAAAGAAGAGGATAAGATTGTTTGTAAAAAGAAGGAAGGGGAAGAGGAGGAAGAAAAAGGAAAAAGAGACACCTTTTTAGATTTTTTTATTTTTGAGATTATAATATAATTATAACATCTCTTTCTTCCTTTTCCTCCTTTGAAACACACACAAACACACACACACACACACACACACACACACATACTCCGTTGTGCCTAGGACCAACAGATGCCTTCTGATACTGAAACTTACATTGCTAACATGATTCCCCTGTTCCTTTCTTCTGTGAGTGTTTTCATGTCTTCTTAATGAGTGAATGGTTCAGAGACCAGCAGGGCTCCACTGCTTCAGGATCAAGATGACTCTTTTTTCCCCCTCAAAGCACAAGAGCCATAAACAGAAGAGAAGGAGGACTTTTG
The DNA here is from genome assembly GCA_004025045.1 of Sigmodon hispidus. NCBI lineage: Eukaryota > Metazoa > Chordata > Mammalia > Rodentia > Cricetidae > Sigmodon > Sigmodon hispidus. Next base: position 154,410 of record PVIH01003255.1, on the reverse strand, counting down.
CTAGGGTAATGGTTCGATGAGGGGACTCAATTAAGTCTGTGTCCTGGCAAAAAGAAGTGTATTTCCTTAGATATAACAGTGAGGTGGCATTTGCAATGAGGAGCATTGCCAGTGAAGGATATTCCCAGTGAGGGGCATTCCCAGTGAGGGGCATTCCCAATGAGTACTTGGCTCCTCTTCACAATTGTATGTATGATCCTGCTATCCCATCAGGTGGCTCTATCCCCAACTTACTATGAGAGATAGAGTAATAGTCACTGTTCTCCCGTTTTGACTTACAAAGTCTGGGAAATTCCATAAATAATTACCTTATGGTTTAAATTTAGACCATTCTGAGCAGAGTGATGAAACGTCACCCCTTGGGATGTGTCTTGGCCCTTTGCCTGGAGTATCTACATTGCTGGCACTACCACCCAGTGAGTCGCCCAGTAGCCATCTTGGTTACTGGATATGCTGTCTCAGTGTTCAGTGTTTGTGTTCAAGTACCCCATACATGTTCACAGTGCTAAGGCATGATGTAAAATAGAAGATGGTGGGAATGAGAAGGAAAGTTCTTGAGAAACGGTATAAAATAAAGCATTTGGAAGAGAGCAAGGGGGTATATTGGATTTGGAAGTGAGAGAAATGAGAAATTATATAACTATAATCTAAAAAATAAATGACTAAAAAGCTTGTTGCTTAGGAAAAAATAAGGTATACATAAATGTATACATACACATATTCAACAATAGCACTTTAATGCAAAAGAACACAGTTGAAGATAGATGTTTGGATTATAGATTTCTGAGTGGATTTCCCACCTCAAGAATATCAAAGCTTCTGAGTTAGATACTTTTGACAAGATGGGAAAAGAAATTTGGGCCCTGAGTCTTTCAAATTTTGAGGAAAAAATAAATGAAAACAACAGCTACCTATAATTTTGTGTATGTGATGCCCAAGATTATGACTGATCCAGGGTTGTGACTGGTATTGTTCTGTCTTTTGGTCTTGTTTATGAGGACTTGGCCTGAAAAGTAATGAATTGAAAAATGTTAAATATTGAATACACAAGGAATTTTTTAGTCTTTTTTTTAATGTTGTAACACCTAAAGTTTCATTTTAAAAAAACTCCATGTAAAAAGAAAATATTCTGCCAGATGCCCTAAATCAAGGTGTAGAAAACACAGTGGGTACCAAGTGGTTTGCAACAAAGAAAACATAGCTCAAAGATGCCTTTCCTAAGACACAGTGTGGAGGCTTGAATCTCAGAAGATAAGCTCCATTTTCAATAAAAATAAAGATATTTGTTACAAATTATTTTTCACCATGTGACAGTGCTAAATCATGAACTCATCAGGAGATGACATAATGGATGCTCTCAAGTGCTGATAATAATAATAAAAAAGTCCCACCTACAATGTCCCACCTTCACTGGCTAAAACTCATGAATGCAGTTTATATACCATAACTTCTAAGTTAGGCTTGGTAACGCTAGGGTTGGTTATTTCAGTGCCGTTGATGTCACTGAAGACACGTTTTCTTTTCCTCTAACTACTACAAGTTGCCACAGCTGAAAGAAGCCATTCCAGACCAGACTGTGGCAGGTAAACACATGGACAATGACAGAATTGGTAGGGCTCCTCAGGAAAACCAGTTGAATTAGACTAAAATATAAATACGTGGCAGGTATCCTAGAGACCTTAATGTAAAATCATGACATTGGGTGTGTTTTAGTCAGGACAGTGATAGAAACAAAGAACTATGGGAAGATGAATTCAGCCTGTCAGTGGGGCATGGGGATGGTCTAAGTGAGAGAGAAATTCAAAAACAATAGTTTAAGAGAGTGGAAATTAAAGATCTGAAGCAAGGCAGAGGGGAAAACATACACATCTGAGAATTAATGTCAAGAAACAAAGAACAGGGGATGTACCCATTGGTTGGATGTGGTGAAGTGGAGGGAGGCAATAAAATGAATCAGTGACATCACTAAATACAAACAGGAAACACAAGAAGCATCGGTGACATGTGATCTATGCCAGCTTAGACCTTTCATCAGAGTGTATAAATTCATTTTTATGATATATTCTATTTTGCAGGTAAAACTTGGAAATATTGGAGAGGTTTTAAAAGATGTTCCCATGATTAAAACTCTTAGGAAGTTGAACAGCTAGAATTTAACCAAGTAATGCTAATTTCACAGCTCATATTTTATCCATTCTACCTCCAAGAGGCAAGGAGACTAATTTGTTTTCATCTTTATTGATTTTGTTTCTCTACTGCAAGGTCCTCAGAGTGGCTTGCATTGCCCCAGAGGATATTCTAAACATGACTACATGGCATGCAAGGGCTTTCAAACCTTGACTCCAATTTGTTTCTGTTCCATTGCTGTCCTTACTGCCATTAGGATCGTTTAGTGTCCTCCACATCCACCCAATGACTGCTGGCCCTGACAATTCCCAACGCACATGGGATGCTTCTTTAAAAACCACTCCATTTGTTATGTATGTAGTTTCTTTTTCCGAATCTATTTGTTCAATTCCTCCTCGTATAGAGATCACTCCTACCCACCTCCTCCATCAATCTTGTTCTGATTTCCCATTTCTATTCACTCCATACTTCAAGATACTTTATTTGTGGTTTGCTTAGTAACACACTATTTACATGGTCTTCCTGGTAGAAGAGTAAGTTCTTCAAGTGCAGAGATACTCTGTGTGGAATATATTACAACAGTCCCTAACAAGTAAGGTGTGGAGGGAGGAAGGAAAGAAAGAAAGGAGACAATAAAGAAAAACAATGATACAGATAACTGAAACTGAACCTGAAGGCTACTTTTAACTACTGTAGCAGAAGCCCTTTAAAGAGTTATTTTGCATTTTTTATTAAAGAGGAAGAATACTATTTCCCACTCTCTGAGATCAGGCATAGAAAAAAAGGAAGCCTAAAAGTTACTAAAAATGTGTATACAAATTAAGACTATTTGTTTCCTGAGATCTATAAAATTTTAACAATTGAAAGTACATTTAGAGGGGAATAATCCATCTTGACTTAAGAAAAAAGTATACTCAACAATTTAGAACTGAAAAGACCCTCAACAGCCGTTTAGAATAGTGTTACAGAATGCAACAGAGCTGAAATATATAGAACAAAACACAAATTTCTTAAACATCCCCGGAGATCTTTATGAGAAATGGCAACAATGTATTCTGAGAGATTCTATCCCCTTCTGTGATGCCTCTCATAGCATATTCAATTTATCTGTCTTTCTCTCTAACTTGCTAAGGGCAGGGATGGGGTCTTCATAATCTTTGTCATCTCAGAGCTCAGAGAAGTGTCCTGTACATGGAAGTTTATAGTCAGTTTTCCAAATAAGATTGTATAATGCACAGCCATGACATGCGTAAAGGGTACCCATGCTGAGCTGCGCTGACAGCTGGTGAGGCTAACTTAGCTCTGTTTAGGCAATGAATCAAGCAATACTTCCATAGCAAGTTTCTGTTCTTAACCTTGAGCACTACTTGTCCAAGAATAGGAAATAAGCATGTTCAGCATGGATACTATCTCTGAGGAAGGCATTCTCCCTAACAAACCCTAAGTGGGGAGATGTGGCTAAATTACAAGATAATTCTACTTGTAATCAAATAATTCCATTCTGTAAATGAAAATATTTCTACTTGTTTAAGATATCTGCTGCAAATGAAGTATCTTCATAACAAAGCATGCGTGAAACAGAAGCAGGGACATCTAGCTTTGGCCTTTGTATATGCCTTCTTTAACTATCCAGCTGGAGTCTGGTGGGATTTTGAGGTACATGTGTTGACTGTTGCATTCTAATGGGAATAAGTCTTACCCTCCCAGACATTTGCCTTCTAGCAATTTAAATTTTAAGCTTTAATTAATGAAAAGCTCTGCCTTCTATTAAGAGAGCTTCATGAACTAGAAAAAAGTATATACATTTACATAAATGCATATCTATTTCTGTCTGACTGTCTATTTATTTATTGGGTATCTATATTTGACTTGGTGGATGGTGAGGCCATAGGAATTCCACCCATGGTGTCTACTGCAGGATAGTATTCTTTTGTCTCTAGTGGGGGAACATAGTTCTTCAGCATGAAGATGTAAGATTATTTTTGGGGGGGGAAACAACTGTCTGGTCTGCCAAAGGTGTGTCCTTGACACTGATTTCACACACTTCAGTATATTGGTGCTTTCCTGGCCTTTTTTTTTTCAATTTTCCAAACTGTTCATTTTTTATTCTACATGTATAGCAAATAAAATATCCAATCCTTCTAGTCCTAGTCAGGTTAACCCCTCCCTTTTCCTGAAAGAATTGTACCATTCTTTCAGGCCAGTGCACTTGTACACAATAGTCCTGCCTATTTAACATTTTTCTAATGTATATTCATGCCTCTAGGTTTGATTTTCATCTTGGAAATTTATTAAGGCACATGCAAATATTAACAACAACAAAAAAAATGTGAATCTCAACCCTCTGGTTTTGAAAATACAGGGAAATTGTTTTTAACAAAGAAGTGTATTGTCAAGTTAAAACGCCTGACATTAGAGAATAAATTATTAATATAGTGATAAGACCTGAGTGTATGTTACATATGTTCAGCACTGCTGAGTTGCTAGTAAAGGTTTGCTTAAATGTCTGGATGCCCCATTCTGATATGAGAACTCTGAAGGTTAAAAGCCACCCAAATCAGAGCCAATGAGGCATCATTAGTGCAATTGTTACTAGTATTTTCTAAAGAATTCCCCTAATGTGGGAATAATCTTCCAAGTGGGAAGTGGCATGGTTAAGTCCATGGGAATGTGGGTAGATTGTATCCTATCTACAGGGCCACCCAACCATGTATTCAGAGTACATTTGAATTACATCTTAAGTAGATAGAATGAATACACCAATTATATTCTTTTTTGTAAAGTAAATTAATACAGATTTAGTATTTATATTAAAGTACCTTCATTGAGGGAAGAAAATTCAATCGGCTGAGTCTTTTTTTTTTTTTTTTTTTTTAGAAAGCTCTGCTTCATGTAACCCAGCTACAAGAAAAGAGGAAAAAAGATGGGAAGGAAGTGCTGGCCATGGTTTGGGAGAGAAATCGAGTGAGTGAAGCTAAGGGCACATGGAGAACAGTCAATATCCAGCAACGGCAGCAAAACACTTTCAATTTTCTGGATTATTAATTCAAATTCACACGCACACGCCAGTTAAAATTAAAGGGCTCTTTTTACTGCACTAGTTTAAATTAAAGATTATATTCTGCTCCACAAGTCTGAATTAAATAGCTTATTTTGCACACCAAGCTTTCATTTTAAAGCTAATAAAGAAAAGACATAGCATGTACGTGCAAGCTCCAGACAGGAAGGGTCTAAATTACTACACCTGTTTCACTTGGGAGCCACTTTATTAGTGTTACAAAACTTGGCTTTCAATTTGGCACTCAGAAGCACATTTAGAACAAGCATTTCTTTGTTTTGACAGAGAGGCTGGGGTAAATGAATGACGTTTGAGCTAGGTGTGAAATGTGAAGGTACGAAATTAACTGGTAAGGTAATTACTGTTCTAATTCTGCATAAACAAGCATTTTGAAAATCATTAATAGTTCAGGGAAATAATGTTAGTGATTAAATAAGGTGGCTTGCATCACTGAGCACAACTAAGCTCCTTTAATTACATCTGAAAGCAAGGGAAAGCAGCTAATTAAAATTAGCACGAGGATCCTGAATGACCAGCACTGCATTGTTGCCCTAACCTGTATAATTGTGTGTTTATTAATATGTCTTCATTTTCCCTCTCGAGCGTTTAACAAAATTATTTAAAATAACTAATAACCTTTAAGGAGTAAATGTGACTGAATCTAGTTATCAGAATGAATACTGCATACCTTGCTCATCCCTCCATCAATTTTTTTCCCTAGCCCTCTAACCCTGGTGAGAATTCCAGGATTGAATGTAAGGTGATGTCCCATGCTTTGTGCTGTTGGAAGGTTGACATCCCCATGATGAATGCTGAAGCCTCATGGAATCCCAATGTGGTTCCTCATCATCCCTTTATGGAAAAAAATAAAATTGGAAGTTTCATTCATTGACTGTATTTAGTGGCATTCACTCACTTAATTTATTTGTTCATAAAGGATATCATTTCAAGATGTGTTGATGAAACTTTTAGCACTGTTTCCAGAGTTGTAGAAGAAAACAAAAACACAAGGTCCCATAAATGGCCATCTATCTAATTTGTGGGGCCCTGTGAAAAATAAAAGTTCAAGTTCACTATGTAGCATATTAAGAATATCTTGAGAGTCAAGAGAGTGGTAAGCCTCTGGGCATGGATCCCTGAGGTAATGGACAAGCTATGTGTCCACAAATTCCAGTTCAACAAACTGATACACCTATAAGGAGGGTGTGTGTGTGTGTGTGTGTGTGTGTGTGTGTGTGTGTGTGTGTGAAAATAATGAGAAAATGGGCTTATACAATTCTGAGGGTGTTGGCAGAAAAATAAATGCCTGAGCCCTGGAAAAGGTTCTCCCCTTGGGCTGGGTCATTCTGATAAAGATGTTATCAGATAATGACTCACAGTCGATTCCTTTATGAACTCCGACTGCCAGATTCCTATTCAGTCCTCAACCACAGACTTGCCAAAGATGATAACTTGGATTTGTTTTTCTGGTAGTAGTAATTTCAGAAGAGAATTTTTAAAACATGACTGTTGAATGAACAATAAAAATTAATAATCTATTCTGGTATCAACTAAATTTTGACTGTTTGTTTTGGACCAGTACTTTTCTAAGCATTATATATGAATATTTCATGCAATCTCTGAGGTAGGTACAACCATTACCTACATTTCTTAGATGATCAATGTAAATGATTTCCAGAATAAGTTAAAGGATAAAACTGCTTTAAACAGAGTTCTAAGATGGCATGACCCAAAAGCCTGTGTTCTTAAATACTATGCTAGGAGATGCCAGGGCAAGGGTGAAGTCAGCTTTTCTAAGTTGCCCCTTTTAGCATTTCAATTTGTGTGTATAGGCAGATTTGAATCATAAGAGAATATCCTCCTGAGTGAGGTATCACAAACCCAGAAAGATAAGCAGGGGATGTACTCACTCATTAGTGGACTCTAAACAAACAAGAAAAAAGCAAAGCATGCCCAAGCTGCAAACCACAACCACTGAACAGCTTTGGATCAGAAACACCTTGGACTGACTCTTGGATCCCACTCTCCCTAGAGGAACACCTGACTCAGTCTTGAGGTTGAGGGGAGAAAACTGGATCTGCCAGGAGTGGTGGCTGAATGAAGCAATATTGGGGCAGTGGGAACTTGGGGCTGCCTGCTGCCTGCCCAGGTGGGGGATGGGGAGTTGTGGAGAAGAGAGAATGACCTGATGTGGTGGGAGGGGGAAGGGACCTTGAATAAGGATATACAAGGATAGAAAGTGTGACTTCTTTGTTAATAATAATAATAATAATAAGAAAGATAAAAAGAGAACATAAGATAGTGTTTGTATTTTAATCAAATAATTTTAGATACATATAGTACAGGAGGGAAAGTATCAATGATTTTTCAACTTAGGGAAATAGCTGTTGTGTTAGTGTTTGAATAGAGACCTGTTATATAGAAATGCTATGTTATTTCCTGTTCCATAAGCCTCCCTAGGAAGTGGTCCAGGGAATACAGTAATGTCCTACTTGAACAAATGTAGAATGGACTCCAGGATTCCTAGATTTATTCTGCTGTCAGAAGGTCTAACTTCAGACATTGTCACACCTGAGTAGGCTGTAGAACGTTTGGAAGCTTTTCTTGTGTGTTTTAGTTAAGAACATTGAGTATGCATGAAGGCTACAGTAGAGCAGCCATAGAATATTGAGTCCTCACTGTCAAGTTAACTTCTAGAAATTTCTTTTTGAGAAGTAGTGGTTATCAGATTTGACATGCTCTAAGTTCACAAAATAAGCCCAAGCCTGAATAATAAGCTGCCTTTGCCTTACAGCATTTTTCATGGTCTTCTCTCTTTGGGGTTCTCTATAAAGAATGTCTGTCATGTGTATATTTTGATTCTCAATTGTCGACCAGTCTGCTCTCCTCCCTCCCCTTTATATCTCTCCCCCCTTTACTTCCCATTCCTCCTCTCTCCTCACATCTCTACTCCCCCTTTCTCCCCGTCTCCCTCCTCTCCTCTCCTCTCCTTTCTTCTTTCCCTTTCTTTCCTTTCTTTTTTCTTTCCTCCTCTCCCTTCCCCTCCCCAACCTCTCTTTCCTTTACTCTTCCCATGTGAGGATTGAACAAAATAATACTGCACTTAGAAAATCTTATTTTAGAATTGTTCCTCTTTGAAACATTCCCTCACACAGCTCTTTTCCTGCAGAACACCTACCTATGGCTCAGGTATATTGATAAACTAGACCACCTCCATGCTGATGTTTTTGGTCTGTATGGACACATATGTACACAGCAAACCTAATTCAATGGGATGGACCAAAGAAGATGGGGGTAGGGAGGCTGTTTGAGAGATTTCTCAGTGATGTTTCATCTTACTGAAGAAGAATTAGCTGTTCTCAGATATTATGACTGTATCAGTTAATGTCAGATGTTTTATAGGTTGCTAAGGTTGAAACACGGTGCAACTTCATCATTCCTATCTCATTTCCTAAGCTGGTGAAAGCTAACCCACCAAATAACAGAATCCTCACCTAGTTTATTTATAAGTCTTTAGCTATCTAGTTAACTAGAAATCAAAGCATCTTGTCCAGCCTTCCCCAGGCTCAGAGAAAGATGGTGGCGTGGAGAGATTAAACAGTAAAAATCACATACTTAAGAAGGGAAGGAACCACAAGTGCAAATGGATGGATGGTTTTAAGTTAAATGAAACACTTGAAGTGTTCATTGATAGCCACACTATCTTCCACTTTTATATGTTACAGAAGCTTTTGAGAAATCTGTTCCTTGGAGGGTAATGGAGGACAAATATAAGCTAAGTTTAATTATAATAAAACTGTTATTTTGTATACTAACTAGAAAATTAATTGAAATACAGTTTAAAAATTTGATTCTCAGATACCCTCATCACTTCCACTTCTCATTCACTTTATCAATTTGGAGGACTTCTTAGGTCAGACTTCTCCAGCTGTGTGGGCCTGAGCACCAAGCTTCCATGCCAGTCCATTAGGATTGCTCCAATTCTTGGACAGTTTGTTGTTTCTCTTAGTAAGTCCTTCCAAAGGAAAAGAGGGAAACTTCCATTCTCTTCTCAATTGCTAAACCCAATGTTTTGAGTTCTTTTTTCTCATTTTTTTTCTGCATCAGTTGACACTGGAAAATTCTGTTTTCATGAAAGACTTCCATATTATGATTTTTCACAGTATCCCTGTGCCATCATCCACATCAACTTCAGACTTCCGTTTCCATTAAGTCCATGAGCTCTGTTAAATTTTCCAACTGTTTCAGGACAAAGAACACTTCAAGATTGAGTTATACACATATTTCTTTGCACTCACACAGGCTGATAGAAAATTCAGTGTGATTTCACAAGAGTGATTTGCCTTTGTATAGTTTGCAGTTGGTTGGATGGTCATTAAGTTCTTACTGGGGTGCTTGCTTTGTGAGCACAGCATTTTTTTTTCTTCCTTCTTTATTTTGTATTTATCAAAAAAAAACACAGTAAAAAGAATTTAAAATGTGGAAGAGTTAACAATAACTATACACAGGATAAGAATGATAAGCATGGCTTATCAAGGGAAGAAATACAAATTGCTACACCTATATTTTCTTTGTGTTCATCTTTCCCTCTGAAGTGAGCACAGCATTTATGGGCAATTCTCTCCTAGCTTATAAAGCAGGGATTAAAATGCAGACAAACTTAATAAACATATATTGTATGGATAAAATAATGAATAAACAAATGAACAGTATCTGTACATCTAATTTATTATTTATCCTATAGTGTGGTTGCAAGTTTTCAGCTGCCCATTAAATGTCTGAAAGTTAAGGTTTTTGATAGTTGGGATGTAACATTCTAAAACCAATCTTTTATCCCTCCAAACTGGTATATTTTTATGCCAAGTTTGTCAGCAATCTCATTAATTTCCCAACTATGGAGATCCTAAGTCATAATGTCACTTTGGGCTACTCTTAACACTTTGTGGGGTCTGAGATGAATTGAATGCCATATATGTATTATCTCAGCATGTTTACTAAACATACACACACACCCAACCCTGGATGGGAAGAGAGAGAGAGAGAGAGAGAGAGAGAGAGAGAGAGAGAGAGAGAGAGAGAGAAAGAGATTTTGGTAGACTAACTATCCTGGTGCTCCCTACTCCACATTGCTAATTTTAATCTCAACATGTGAATGCATATCCTTGATTACTACTAACACATGCACACATGTGTACAAATACATACACACATGAGATAGACAAGAGAAGTGTCAAAAAGTCAGAAAATGAGTAGAAATGGCATAGTTAAAATTAGATTACTGTGTTTATGACTGATAATTGTGAATTTGGAAGATGGTAATATATGGTAAAGTAGGAACAGAGAACCAAGCTTGGAATCAACTTTCAGTTTGGGGTATAAACGTTGAGAATTCAAACTAAGGCTATCCTGGTGAGATGAGTGCAAATACATCTAAGGAACAGGCTGCTTAGATCCCAAAGACACTCCGTCATTCACAATGTGCAGTCTGTTGTTTCCCTTGTAAACTTCATGGTAGGTTTACAGACCTATAACCATCCTTTATCATCTCTGCTCCTATGTACCCAACACTTTCTAATGATGCTTAAAGGTGGAAGGATTACAAAGACATAGGATAGAAAAGAACATTCGGTGGCCTAAAGAAGTGTAAGCTTGAAACTTTATCTTCCTGTGCTCTATGATTTAGTCAACTTTTCATTTGAACAAAGGAACCAATAGAATGAATTATAAGGTGTCCCCTACTAGTGCATGCCATTGTGCCTCTGAGAGTCCTGTGTCTCAGGCTTGTGGCTAAGTAATATTTCACTGAATAAATTTCTTTGGTTATTCATGGTCAGTCGTGTGAACATAATTTTCATTTGTGTGACAACTGTGGGAAATTCACATTCCGGGAACCGGGAATGGGGGTGTGAAGAAGAGGTGGAAGGGGGAAACTTGAAAGCCAGCATGATTTGGTGTTATACCTTCCTGACACTCTCCACCCCAAAGTACTTTTTTTTATTTTAAATCTCAGTATCTCATTCCATTAGTGTTTTGATTTTTTTTTTTTAAAAAAAGGCACAGGTTTCTTAGCCTGTTCTCCATTTCCACCATGTTCTCTTTGAGACACAGAGCCAGCAAATTACTTAAAACAGTGAAGTGTCATGATTCAATAGTCATAACTTTTCTTCCTATTAATAATGGCTTCCCCTTGAATCATACCTACATGTCAATCACATCAGTAGACTAGAAAAATGATGTTTGGCAATGTTACAAAACACAGAGATCTTGGAACCTGGTTATTTGATACTTTTTAAAGCCTTAATACTGATAATATATATATAAAACATAATCAATAACGATATTCCACTTTCTGTTAAGAATTTAGTATAAATCTTTCATTTTTTACACATTTTGATCTTATGATGATATAGACAGGTGAATTGTAAATTAGGTTTTCCTAAAACATATATATTTTTAATTTATGCATGATATAATACAATAATAAATATTACCAGGGATAAAGTGCTAATTTAGATTTTATATTTAGGTACAATAAACTTGGATTTAAGCAGAAACTTGACACTTCACTTCCCACATTGATTCAGGATTTATATGTTAGATTCAAAATGATTTAATGAGTAATCATTTACATATATATACTTTAAACAGCAACAATACATAGAATCAGGGATAGGTAAGCATTCAAAGTCTTTAGTGACATACTAGAAAGCAGTTCAATTGTGGTAGGTGAAATCTTAGGAAACTGATATGCAGTTTAAAAATTATATAAATTATAACTCCAATCAAAGCAAGAATAAATGTGTGAGTTTCAATGAGGACATTGCATGAGTCCTGTGGACTTCCATTTGTAATCTTCATGTATTTCAAAATTCACAGGTACTTTAAAATTCTACTCTGGCTTGAAAACATTTTATCTCTGATTGTTAGTGGAGTGTCTGGAAGGGTAATTGACCTGGCAGAGGCAGTGAGAGTCAGGTTCTGGCCAAGGAAGCATTTCTTGAGCATGCTTGAGTTGTCCATTTCTGTTGATGCCCTGGTTTCTTAGATTTAAAAAATGTGCTGATGAATAACGCTGAACGAGGGGAGGGTACATGTCTTAATGTGTAGCCCAGGTTTACCTCAATGTTAGGATGGTGAATCTCGGCCTCTAAGTGCCACGGGGCCAGACGGTTAAACTTCATCTATGGTCTGGAAGCATAATTGCTGGTAAAGACTGTAACTTCAAACAAGTAACTTTACCTTCAGTGATCTTACTCTAATCTGTAATTCACTGGGCTGACAGACATATATGTGAAGACAAAATAGCTTCACGCCTGCCACACAGTCACTCTCAAAGCCCTTTAAGCTGTTATTGTCATCGTGTGCCTGCGTCTTGTGTCCTTTTCACTCTGACATTGCCTTGGGTTTCATCCTGATTTTGAGACTCTACATCTGAGCTTCTTTGCTTTTGGCGGAACGCGTCTTATCTAACTTTTCTTCCTTTTAAAATTCTGACTTGGTTAGTTTACATGGTTGTCTCATTATTCCCTCTGCTGTGCCATTTGGCTAAAGATGGTTGGCTCGAGATTTGGATGAATTCAGCCTCACAGGAGTCAGAACTGTCTTCTTGCATTTGGACCATTGGCCCTACTAGCTTCCCGTTTGTAGCCACTCCAAGTCCTATACTTATCCTGGACTCCTTGTCTTCTGTCTCTTCTCATGTCAGACTCATCTTCAAATCCAAAAAGTTCTTCCTTTGTTAAAACTTCGGTGTCCATCAGTGTCATTCTGGGCTGCTGTCACCAGGCAGTTCCAGGTTTCGGCTCCTCCACAGGGAAATCCCACTCTGGTCCCATTGTGCCTCAGAGAAACTGCCATATTAATCTTCCCAAAATAATGCTTTTCACTTATTTTTGTTACCTCTACCTTTTAACAATAATAATGATAATAATAGTAATAATAATAATAACAGTGCTTACGGAAGTACAGCCTTTTCCAGATGATTTTCCATCACTACTATACTTTCTTTACCAGTTACAGTGTCTCAGATTCCATAACAGGTAAAGTGATGAATAATTAGCTTTCATCACTGTTCTGATGAGATTTTGTGTGGTACAAAGATTTTGATTTCATATTTCTTTCTTTCTCTGTGCAAAGAGGACTTTCTTCTCCCATTGACTCAAATCCTTGCTTTCCTCCACATCTGAAAGTGACTTTGTCTTCTACAAGACTCGCTACAAGCAAGACTGAGGTAGAACTTAGAGATTTTAGTTGCTGGCTGTATTCACTTCCACTCTCATTTCCCTCTGTTCCCCCACCATGTCTGGAAAAAGGACCAGACCTCTCTCTCTGATGCTGCTATGATCCCTAAATTTATTATCTTTTGCATGATTCTCCTGGGGAAAGGTACAATACTCAGCTTGCTTTCTAAGTGTCATTCTGCTTGATTCCTGTGGATTTTGACTTACTTTAGATCGTAAACACAGGGATAAAAGCTCATTATGATTCTCTGACATTCAGCTCAAGTTTCCTGGATAAGGAAAAACAAACGAAAAGTTTAAACAGTGTTTGGGACCTAGAACATTTACAGAATAATATAGTTTTCATGAGCCTCATTGTTTGTTAGGGGAGGGATGTGGAGGCAACAGGATAGGGTTTTGCATTCCCCTCCTACAGGAAGTCAAGGCATGGACATTACTAATTTCATGGAAGGAAAATGTATGAGGACAACACACATCAGTTTCAATTTCTTGCATTCTGTACCCAAAACATTAGCTAAAATGCATTCACTTAATTTACAATTCATAGCCACTATTGTCTATCCCCTGGTTTATTCTTGTTGTTGTTCTTAATTGGTCTCTTCCTGTTTTCCCTGTTCCAACCAGAGCTTTTGTCATAAAATAAAATCTTGTCAGCTAGATGTGTGGCTGGTAGAACTACTTTAGAGTCCCAGCACTCAGAGGGCAAAGGCAAGAGGATCAATAGCTGTTCTTTTAGAGTAATATTTAAATGTCTCACCTAGATTTACCAGATCTTTCAAATATTTGTTCATTCGATAGTTGCTTATATCAATAGAAATCATGATCTAGCATGTGCTTGGAAGAGTCAAAACTATAAATTACTTAACAGCTAATTAAGGTAATTTCAGAAAAAATAATTTGGAATATTTAAAAACACAGCAAACTGCTACCATTTAAGTCAGACATCCTTGGTATTCCCAGTCACAGTAAGTTTTGTGAAGCCCAGAGTCCCAGTGCATTATAGCTCCTCTCTTTATCCAGCACCTAACACAGCTTTAGGCAACACAGAGTTTATTAAAGTGGTATTAAAAAGGCTTCATGTCGTTAAAACTGAGAGGAAGGACTGAAAGAGCAAGCATTTTACATGGATATCAGAAGCAACATGCATGATATCTGAACTTCTCATGACATTGCATATCCACAGTGTTTCTGTATCACAGAAAAACATCTGATGCTTTAGAAGAATCACTAAGCATCATGGTGCAAAAGTTTACAGACAAAGACACATGAGGGACATTACATATGATAATTATCATTTTGTGAGATGAAGTCAATAGCCAGATGGGGTGAAAATTGAGGCACCATGATGGAATATATATATACTTCTTTATACAGCTGTTTGTAATTCATCACCAGTTAGTTAAAAAGCCCCCTACTGTGTTCTCTTAAAAATTTTCATTCAAAATAAAATATTTAAGAAAAAAATATTTGTGTACTTGCAAGAAATTTTAGATAAAACAATCTATTTAGAAAGAACAGATTACATATGCCAAGATTTCAGATTTTAATGTGTGCTTTTGTGGATTTTTTATCTTTTATTACTGTCTATGTGTCTGTGTGTATAGGTTTGTTCATGTGAGTATAATGTCCACTAAGGGCATCAAGTCCCCCAGAGCTGCAGTTTTGGTTCATTGTGAGGTGCCCAGGGTGGGTGCTGGGAACTGAACTCTGATCCTCTGCTGTCTGTCAGAGTAGTATCGGCTCTTAGCCACTGAACTACCTCTGCAACCCCAGAGTTTAACTTTTTGTACTTGGTTACATTCAGCTCTGATCAACTGACTTTCCAGTGTCAACTGCAGGCATAATAGAAAAGAACATATAAAAAGTATGTCTGTGCTTATGTGGAGATATATAAGTTGCTAATAATCAAATAAGAGAAGATTTTTAAAACACTGAGAAACTATTCATTCTGCATTAAAATTTTCTATGGAATGGATTTTTCTGGATTTTCCATCTTAGTGAACTCACATAGTGAGGTACTGAAGCAAACTTGGAACATTTAAAGGATCATATCCCAGCTAGGGTCTTCACAGGAAACAGTACCAAAGATCCCCAGGCTTTATCTACACTCCACGGAGACCACTCACCTGCTCTCACTGTGTGCACCTGAATCCTTGTGCAGTATGTATAAAAGGCAGCCTTCTCCTTCATCTACTAATACTATAGAAAACTGAACATATCCAAGCCAGTAAGACTCCCTGTGATGTGATATGTGTGTGCTAAAAGTGGATACTTTCTTGCTGTGATGTTCTTAATTTGGTTCACAGACAAATTATAAAGCTCTTATGTGTGTGTCAGTGAACATGGACACAAAAGCAGGTTTTTTTTTTTTAGACATCTAAAGTAGCTTAAGTAAAAACCCTGAAAACACATGAGTTCTAATATTTAGAGCTATGATTCTGTAGGTTTCAGAGTATGTGCATTTCTTTTTCTCCAGACTTTGGAAGAAGGCTCAGGGATGCACTGTCAGCTCAGGGATGGGGAGGGATTCAATGAAATTGAATGGAAGGTACATTTTAAATGTCTCTCTTCTCACTGCAGCCTGATGCTAAAGGACACTGACTAGTGACAAACAGTCCTTGTTTTTTCAAATGTGAACCTAGAGCATTACTGCTAAAAGCTTAAAGGAGCTTCTAGTTAAGATGTCTCAGTGAGAGACTTTCCCTGAAAGAACACAACTTAGCAAATGTGCAATGACTCTATCTGGACTCCTACCTGTCTAGAAATACAAAATCACCGTCTGCCTGCTCCCTTCACCTTGTCCTTATGCACACTCCAGCTGCCCCTGTGAGGTTTGTGGTAGTGTATTTCATTAGAACCTCTTTGTGGCATGGTGAACCTGATTGTAATGAATAGGCTGAACTCTGAAAGCACTGGACACTGACCTCCCATCTGCTGATATCCTAAATCAGGCCATTAGAGGATTCCACAAGAAAGAGCATGCTGTTTATAGGTTAATTTATCTCTCATTTGGTTCAACTAGATGTGTGCTAATAAAGCTCCTCTAATCAAATCTTATAGATACCACAAAGAGCTTCCCATTTTAAAGAAGCCTTTGGAAATACAGCCAGTTGTTGGTTATCAAGAATGATGCACACTGTCCAGCACAGATGCGTATGACAAAGAAGTGGTCCCTCTTCTCCTTTAAATAATTACTTTTAAACTCCTCTGTCCATCCAATATTCAACCTGAATTGCTGCAGTAGGTGATCTTTGTTATTTCTTTTTCTTTGTTCATGGTGCTGATGGTTCACCCTCTAGAGTGCTGTAAACAGACAAAAAAAAAAAAAAAGATTGATGTCTGTGTGCTCTCTATAAAACTTCAGAATGGAGTGCATTAGCTACTTTTCTCATTGCTGTGACCAAATACTTAATAAAAAAAGCAACTTATTTAAGGAAGGGTCTATTTTTGCTCACAGTATTAGGAGATATAGTCCATCATAGTGGCAGGCAGACCATGGTGTGATGGTTTGATAGAAAATGGCCTCCATAGGAAGTGGCACTGTTAGTAAGTGTGGCCTCAATGGAGTAGGTGGGTCCTAGGAGGAGGAAATGTGTTACTGTGGGGACAGGTTTTGTGGTCTCCTTTGTTCAAGCTACAGTTCGTGTGACACACAGTTGCTCTCTGCTGCCTGTACATCAAGGGGTAGAACTCTTATCTCCTTCTCCAGCACCATGTTTGCTTCCTGAAACAGTAAGCCAGCCCCAATTAAATGTTTCCTTTAAAAGAGTTTCTGAGGTCATGGTGTCTGTCATAGCAATAGAAACCCTAACTAAGACACATAGTAGTAGGACTATCCTGCTGAGTTGCTTCTCTTTGTAATATCTTGACAGAATTCAAGCAAAGCAAGGAAAGGCAATAGGAAGCAGGGTAAAAACCCCATGGCCTGCCCCCACAATAATCCACTTCCTTAGGCTATAACCCACCTCCTAAAGTTTCTGGTAGCTTCCAAGACAGTGCTACTAGAAGGGAACCAAGTATTCACATTCTTGGACCACTGGGGCCATTTTACATTTGAAACAATTTGGTGATTCATTTGGTGGTGTTAGAAAGTTGAAGCATTCCTAGCACATGCATCTCGGTTGCCTGAGGCTCAATAATAACCCCAGAAATGGTGTCTATTCTCTGAGCACTCGCTCTGGGCCCTGCACCAAGCTAAACATTAAATTTAACTGTTTAGTTTTACAACAAGAGAAGGATGTTTGCAGCAGTTTTCATTTCTATTCTGAAGTTGGGGAAACAAACTCAATAGAGATTGAAAACTGACTTGTGTGCTTTTCTGGAGAGAACCCAGGATGTGAGTTGAGAGCCAGGCATGTACTTGCACACTGGCTCCTTTACCCCCGGAACTGACTTCCACCCTTGGTCTTCCAAGCACACGAAGATGTCAAATGTACTTACAGGGATGCTTATGGTACCTGTTGTTTGATCTCTTCTCCACCTCTCACATCTGTATCCTGTCCACATTTGGAATCACCATTTATAGAAGCTTGGTTACTCCTTTTCCTCAGGATCCTCATACTAAAATACCATGATAGTTATTGGTGGAGAAAAATGACCCCCTTTCAACTGAATAAATGACCACTTCTAACCCATTGCTTAGAGAAACTATGTTTATTTTGGTGCTTTTGAAAATTCTCTGTGTAATCTTGCCCCCCCTTTGCCAGAGCTAATACATGAATTCTTCACTTCCTTCTTTTCAGAGGGTTACAACTTCATGAGGAAAATGTATGAGTGCTTCCTAAACTCTCACAATGCTTAAGAAATCTGCAATCTCTGAGAATGGTGATTCCTTGACCTTACACTGCTCCTGTGCACCCCATGGCAGTCAATTTCTAAATATTGAAGGTTTGTGCCTCTGGAACTTAGTTAATTCATTTATCACCTACCTTTAAGGGATAATTGTAGGTGCATAATTTTAGAAACATCATTATGCCTGTTGATATAATCCAGAGCCGCCACAGTGTTGCAGCCCTGATTATACGTTCAATTAACTACCACATGTTGTCGGCACCTCTCAGCCTCCACGTTTTCCTTCTGTTGGATATTTGTAATAATGTAACAAAAATAGTCCTGCTTGGAACTGCCACAGCATCCCCATGGCCTCACCAGTTCACAAGCACAAGAACGCAGAGTTTGTAAAGGTTTAATGGTCCTTCCTTTGTTTTCTAGTTTTCACTTTAGGTAAAGAGAACATGGCTCTGATTCAAACAGCCCAGTTTACTCTCTGGGTTGTATGTGATTGTAAGTGAATCATTAATTTTCACTAGGATCTATTTAATTTGCACGTAGCACGCACTTGGTGCCAGGTGGCCTTCAGGAGGGCCTGCTGGTGACATTTGCCTCTTTGTTCTGCACCTGGATTCTCTGTTGTTCTTTTGTGGCATTTCCCTTTGACTTCTGACCTCAACTTTCATCTCTGTTTTCCCTGTGCAGGAACATCAGTAAGAAAAGGAGGTGGTGTGAGCCTTATCCAAGGGGACCATCAGTTGTTAGAGAATGTCTCTGTTTATGAGAGGACAGGAACCTTCAGGAACAGAGCAATCAGCATATGTCTATTGCATAAATGTTTATTGTGTGCCTACAACAGTCTGAGTTCCATAATACAACTGTGATAAATTGTACCAGCTATCTTTCTACCCGAGTATTTCCCACTATGATTGGCCTAATATTACCTCTTTCTCCCTTCAGGGTTAGTTGAAATATTCCCTTTCTCTCTGGCAGCTCCAACTCCATTTATGTTTCTATGATCCTCTATACCTTTCTTATGCATTCTCCACATTTCTGGTTTTTATTGTCTTCCCTGCCAGACTATGTGACACAAGAGGCAAGAGAGGTCATGAGTGCTGTTATCTGGACTCTGGTTGGGTGTCTAGCATTTATAGACACTCACTAAGTACTGCTTTAATAAATAGGTGAATGAATGAGTGAGTGAATGACTACCAAGCATAGGCCCAATTAATTCACCCTTTCATAAGCCTTTGTGAAAATGCTATTATCCATCTGAATGGGAGGTATATATCCATCCTTGAAATCTAATGAGCTTTGAAATAATCACCAAAGTTTCCTGCCTAGAGTTTTCCCTATAATCTCTGAATAAAAGATCTTTTTAAATAAGAGGTTTTTTAATCAGAATATCAGAAAATGTCTTTTCATCAGTTTTAACAATAACATGGGCATCTTATTTGACAGAAAGGGAATTTCAGAATTTAGTTCATTGGGATGATTTATATGATTAATTGTAACCTACTGCTGCAATATGCAATAGTGATAAATAACAATGTGTTGGGGTATTTTAATAGTGACACAGCCACTTCTCTGCCCTTTGATTGATCATAGCACTGTAATCATGACTGAAACCTTTCATTAACCTTTTTATATTTAATTTCTTTTTTTTGAGTTAACATCATTATAGATCCTGTTTTCATGAACAATGCAACATGCGCCCTTTGAAGAGCCACCTAGGCCTCCTGCCACTCTGTGGCTGCCAAATAAAAAGGAGAAACTCTTACCTTTCCTGTGTAAATCTGAGAAATAAAGGGTTGCAGAAGGCCTTCTCTGCTTGTCCTCCGTCCCGGGGCTTCTCATCATGATGTGGAGATACCCAGTGACTCTAATGTTCTAAAGACCCGTAAAACATTATTTGAGATGAAAATGTTGCCTTGCCTATGAGCTGTTGCTAATGAATTACATAGGATGCAAGAAGCAGCATGGCTGAAATATTTTTATTAATACTAATAATATTTTCTTCTTGCTTATACAGCACTTTTCATTGCAGAAAGCTGAGTTGCGAAGGAAGCTTTACAGACATATTCAGGGTGAAATTACTTGCTCATGACTTTGCAGCCTTGCCACTTTTCCTTCGTTTGTATTGGCTACAGGGGGATGGGAATTCACAGCTATTGTTCATCCTGGGGACTTGAGTAGGCAATGATTCTTATACATTCAACAGACAAAGGAATAAAAATGTGCTTCCCCCCCCACGCTACAAAATCATATTCCACTTAAGACAAATCAGTCATGGGAGTTAGTGCTGTCCCGCTGTGGCTGACAGCTGCTGCCACAGAACCTGTGTGCTTGGCATTGTCCTAAGTGTCTATATTATATATTTAATCTCTTTGACACCCTTGTGAAATGGATATTATTACATTTGTTTTATAAAGAGGTGAATGAGGTACAGAGATCTTAAACAGACCTTTCTGCTTCCCCAGAGCAGGCTAGGTAGTTCTTAATAAAAATTTCTGGAAGTTATCTCACAAAGAGAATGGAACAGCATAGCTAATTGTGGGCACATGCCACTGATAGCTAGCTCTATTTGTTGGTATTTTAGTGAATTCTCTTATATTATTTTTTTGGTACATGTACTTTCTCTACACCTCCAATTAGATTGCAATCTCCATGAGTAAGAGAATTTGGGTTTTGGCTTATAAAGCATATTATTGTATTTTAAATAACCAGGATATATATTTTAACTAGAACACATGATGCACATTTGGTTGAGTGCTTTATCATGTCATAGGCAGGGAGGCTTAAACAATTGGAACTTGTTGGTCACATTGTTTGGAGGCTGGGAAACCAAAGATTCAATGCTGTGTGGATGGAACTCTAGGGATGACCCTCTTACTGGACATGATGTTTTCCCACTGTGGCAAGAAAGAGAGGGAGGAAGAGAAAGTTATGAAGAAGAGAAGGAAGGAGCAAGGGAGGAAGAGAGAAAAGGAGGAGAAGAGAAAAGACAAAAGAAAGGGATAGAGAGGGAGGGAGAGTATTAAACGCATTTATGAGTAATCATCATCTAAATGCACATATCTT
Organism: Sigmodon hispidus; assembly: GCA_004025045.1. Taxonomy (NCBI): domain Eukaryota; kingdom Metazoa; phylum Chordata; class Mammalia; order Rodentia; family Cricetidae; genus Sigmodon; species Sigmodon hispidus. The sequence continues at coordinate 133,134 of PVIH01003255.1, read as the reverse complement.
TCCCAGGCTGTATTTAGATACCAGGGATGAGGGGTACAGCATACAAATGGATGGGGACTGAGTTTATCAAAAGTTGGTTTCTTATTGAGAAAAATCAGGATTATAAAATTGGGGTCATCCTGGTAGATCCAGAGCATGTAGCTATAATTTACATTTTTCTTTCATGGGAAAAGTCCAAAGAAGATCAGTAATCTGATGACATATTTAGATGACTCTCCTAAGGTATAAGCATTTTGATAGCAAATTGGGATGGGGACTCAGCGTTCCATGTTTAAAATGATAGCATTATTTCAGTTTAAAGTAATAATGTAACTCACATGTAAACTAATCACTATCCAAAATCAAATTTATTTATTTTCACTCAAAACTACATCTTTTAAGTTACATCTCTATAAAATGTTTATTTTCAAGACTGGGCTTCTAGGAAACCAAATAAGCAATTTGGGAGGTTTAGGGCCCATGGAATGTAATATCTACCTAGGAGAGTGATTATCCTCAGTCCATTAATCAATAGAAAATATCTTCCTGATGATCCATCATTGAAAGCCCAGTTCCCCAGTGAACAGAACTAGTACAAACTCATTGTTACTATTCTTTTCTTTTTGTATTTTTATCAGACATGTCATAAAACAAAAGAACCTTAGTTTTAACGTAGAACTCATTATACATTTTCGTAAGAGCTTTCTGATACTCCTTTCTCTACCCAGTTACCTTGTGCTTTATATGCCCAGATGAACTTGGAAACATATATGAATCTCCCAAGCAGCATATGGCAAATGGTTCCGAAGGCATTAATTCTAGGACAAGGACCTTCCAGTAGCAAGTCATCTCCATATACACTCTTTCTGTTTCTTTCAACTTCAAAAAGTATCTGTCCATGTAGGCAGCTAAGTATGGCAACAGAGGGTGCAGGGACGAACATGAAACTTGAACACTTGGCCTGAAAGCGTCTCTCTGCAGCCTAGACCTTTGACAGTTTGTTAGTTTCTTTTAATCTCAGTTTCCTTTCAATGCCAATCTGAAAAAGATACTGAATATGCAAATGCCTGAGGACTCTGTAGCAGTTTATACAAGGATACTTATTGAATAAAGCATGGTTATATTGTTATATCCCAGAAGACATGTCTCTAAAAACACCTCAAGGTGTTGAGGGTAGCTGCCTCACTAGCACTGTTTAGAAAAAACATAGATAGTACTAGTCACAGATGTGAGACATGTATTAAATGCAGATTTTCTGATAAATAAATACAGCAAATGAATTTAAAAATAAATTTTATTTAATTGTATACTCTAAATCACATTATTTTAAGTAACCAATTAACATCTGTTACTTGGACAAAGAAAATGAAATTTGTAGAGCAGAAATCAACTTCATGACCACCACCACTGCCATCACCATTCTTAATATGTGTACAGAATCTCTTAATATTAGGAAGCTAAAATCTCCCATCTCCAGGCCATTTAACTAAAAGTCCATGGACATTGATTCTATGGTTCATTGAAGTGGTGCCTGTTGTAGACACAATGTTTGATTGGGGTGTAGAAGATAGAATTTGGGCCCTGGCTCTAGTGCAAAAGTTTTAGTACAAAATTTCAACTCTAATATTTTTAATTTAACTTTAATAATATATGGTTTATTTTAAGGGAATATTTATTTTGGTGTCTCCTTTGACAACTTCGAATAAATTTTATAACACAAAGTTAAGGTATAGAAATGTTTCTGTTTCTCCAGCATGTTGTCTTATGTGCCTTCCTGGCAATCCTCTACTGATGAACACATGGCTTAGGATTATTTTTTATCTGTCTGTCTGTCTGTCTCTCTGCTTGCCTGCCTGCCTGCTTATCTGTCTCTCTGCCTGCCTATCTGCTTCCCATCATGCCTGTCTGCTTGTCTATCTGTTTGTCTACATATGTTCATGTGTGTCTGCTATAGTAAACTTGAGAACTAATAGTGAGAGAATCCATCTTCTTCTACTATATCAGTTTGTAGGCTCAAATTCAGGTCCTTGGGCTTGGCAGCTAACTCTTTTACCTTCTGCATCCTATCTAAGGTCATTGTGTCTAGAGTGGAAATGAAGCACTTTCTGGGAATAGACAGAGTCAGAGTTGAAGTGGAACTGGGTGGGTTTCTGGGTCTTCCCCAAGAAAGTATATTGTTAACTTAAAAGGAACTTGTTTTCCATGGAAGCTGTGTCACTGTGTGGAGAGATGGATGAGAACAACGGCTGCTTTATACCCTGCCAAGACTTGACATTCCCAGTCTTTTCAATTTTAATCTTTCCAGTATATGTGATTCTATCCTGTCATAGTTTCAGCTTGTATGATAAAAATGTGAATAAAACCAGGGAAACTTAATGACATACTTTGTTATATGTGTTTATGAGATATTTGTCTATCATATTTTAGGAAATATTTTTCCCAAATATTTTCCCCTTTTAGGAACTGGGTTTTATTTTGTGAGTTACAACAGATTATAATATATTATATTATAATATATAATATATTAATATATTCCATTAATAACACCTGTTAGAGTAAAGAAGTATAACTAAAGATCATTGTATAATCTTTTGGGATTCATGTTTGTGTCTCAATAGAAGGAGTCTTTGCCTCCCTGAAAATTATGAAAACTTTATCCTGCATTTGTCTAGATATGTTATAACTTCAATTTTTCATTTATTATATATTATCCATTTTGAGTTAATTTTGTGAATGATGTGTCTGCTCAACGTTCTGTCAGTGAGGCAATAATACCTGAAAAAAAATCAACCTAAAAATAGAATTCGCAATTTGTGCTTATAGTTCAGTCTGTTACCACCTCTCTCCATCTTTCTTTGCCTGAGGTGACAATGAAATTCATATAAAAGAGCAATAGTGTTTGAGAAAGAGCTGTGTTACAAAGAGAAAGAGAGGGAGGCAGAGAGAGAGAGAGAGAGAGAGAGAGAGAGAGAGAGAGAGAGAGAGAGAGAGAGAGGAGAGAGAGATATGCTGGAATAAAATAGAGCTTCAAAGGTACACCCCAAAGAATCAAATCCTCAAAATAGTTACCAATAGTCACCACCTATTTAAAGCAAACTTTGTCTTCTCTCTAGGCCCCAGCTTTAAATGCTGCTCTATTTATAATTAATTCTTCAATATAGTCACTTATAGGCATCTTTGAATTCCAGTCAGAATATAGAATTAAGGAAGGGTTGAAATTAGTTTATTTTAAATGGATAAACAATTGTTTCATTTTTTTCCTTTTAAAAATCATCCCCTAACTGAAATATCTAGGCAGCTAATCCATCTATTATCTATCTATCTATCTATTTATCTGTCTGTCTGTCTGTCTGCCTGTCTACCTCTGATCTGTCCATTTTTCCATTGGTTTGTCTGTCTGTCAGTCTGTCAGTCTGTCTATCTATCTACTATCTGTCATCCATAATTTTTATATTATTATTATAATTGATTATTATATGTCTTTTGCAAAATGATATTTATGAGCATAACAGATGCCATCTTTATCAAAATAATAATGGTTAATTGTTGGAACAACCATCCCCCAAATATCAGCTTTGGTGATTCTTAATGTTTCCTCAAAAGATAAGAGGAGATCAAGTATATATCCAAGAAGTGGAGCTCAATCTATGTAGCTATAAAAAAGTCTTCACCCATGCTAGGGGGGACTGTCCACTATGGCTATTTTGGGATCCTCCTGTAAATAGCCAACCCTTCACCCATGCCTGTAAATAAGCTCAGTAAACTCATAAGTTCCCCCAACTTGGGCTTTGGTAGAATCATACTTTGGCAGTAGTTACTGCTCTACAAGGAAGAGTTAGATACTTGTTTGTAGCTCTCTGAGGAAAGAGATTTACAGCAGTGCCTTTTGTTTAAATAACTCAAAAATGACAGATTTGAACATGAATCCCTTACCTGAATGGAGGATGCTCCTATGAATGTAGTGATGAGCCATTAAGAGAACAGTCTCATGACCTTATGAGGACAGTCTGACTGGCTCTCTCACACTTAACTCAAGTGAAAGCTGTATCAGGACTGTGCTCTCTGCTTATCTTAGAGTAAGGCAACTCCCAATGATATTCTTAGGAAGGTCAGGAGTCAGAGGACTTCCTTCTCTCTTTCCTTCTGGATATTCTTGTTTAAACCATCGATCTAGCTCACATGCCCGCCATAACACTTTCAAAACCCATTACTTCTGGATTGATTTAGATATACACTGACATCTGCCATGCTTTTATATAATTAAACTAGGTTTACAGACAAAAATATTCAAAAGTCGTTTGTACAAACTTGTGAGAAGTGCTGATTTTCTACTTTCAGTAATCTTTGGAACGAACTTTTCTCCCAGCTCTGGACTCTTATGGTGAGGATATTTCTTTTTGTAGAATACTGACCTTCTGACCAGAGTCTTCCTCAATGTCTGTATTTATTTTCTCAGGACAGTGACCTAAACAGGGGTGATTTTACTTCTTGTAGGGATATGCTATTTCTTTTTGTCATCTCTCATTCCCTTTCAGTACCCTGTCCTTGATCTTAAATAGTGGGAAACCTCCTCGGCTTGCAAATCTACTTTTGGCAGAATAAGATATCTTCATCTCTAGGTCACGTTTCACGCTTTTGTTCACTCTCAAGTTCTGTTTGGATTTATCCTCCGTGCGTCTACTTGAATATTCAAAAAGTCATCAGCTAGTCTAATTTGTTTTTTTTTTAGCCATGTAAAAGACTGATTTGCTTTGACAGGTGGATCAGAAACAGAATTGGAGCTATTTTATCTGGACCTAATTAAACAACCTTCATTACCGGCAGATATATGTTTGTGACTTAAAATTAGCATGATTGGAATTAAAACTCAAAATATAAGGCATTGAATTCAGATATGGCTGGTTTAAAAATAAATTCCATACATTTTAAATGCAGCAAGTCTGGATTTTAAATATTCTATAGTGACAAATTCCATTTAAAGGGGTGTGTGTATGTGTGTGTGTGTGTGTGTGTGTGTGTGTTTACATGCTAACCTAGCTATGGCCATGGAGAGTAGAAGAGAGAGAGATCCTCATTTCCTGAAATGTTTAGGAACAGCTTTCTAATATAAAACTTTGATAAAATTTTTTAAAAATCAAATTTCTCCTCCTTTTCCCCTTAAGCACCAAGTTCATCTTTAAGGATTCTATACAGCTTACTTTAGCTTCAAAGGTTACATTCTTTAATTAAATTATTTGTATTCATTATTGTCCAGTCTCTGTGGTTCTGTCATTTCTTCTTATCACATGCATTCTGACTGTATGTAGAAGAGATGAATAGAGATTGAGCAGAAATCTGCTTAAAATGGCCTCTGATATAGCATTAAAAATTATTTTTAATGGCATTTTACTTTCTTAACATTTTGAGAAATATTTTAAATAAATTCAACATATTTTTACATACCCAAAATGCTATATGTAAGGGTACACTCTGGATAATAACTCAAATTATTAATTATAAAATTATTATAAAAGATAAATATATTTTTCTTAGACTTTTGAAAATTGTAATAGACTGAGATTCCTGAGCCAGATTTTACTTTATGAGGAAAACTAAAAGGTTGAATAAAACATATTGACATTTCTGTTCAACATTAAGGCAGCAGGAATTAGGGTGGATTCCTTTTCCTAACAAACATTAATATGAGATTCCTGGTGTGACGAGAACTGGATATCAAGAATCTAATCCCTCCCCTGCCTTTGTGCTTCAAAATCTCTCCAAATTATTAAAATCCCAGGTCTTCTGTGATACTTCTTGATGCATCCTGGTGATATTAACCAGTTTAAAATGCAAGCCAGGGGCCTTTCTTAGTGTTTGTAGCCTCTTTGTAAACCAATCACATTTTATAAAATATGAAGTAAGGCAATTGTGTTTACCCACATCCATTTAACTATGAGAATTTCCAGATGGTCCTTAAGTTGTATTTCTGAGAATCAAGACAGCAGCCTGCAGAAGTTTGCTCCTTTGTGTTCAATTTGCTCAGCCCTTCCTGACCATGAGGATGAGGGGTTGTATCAGCCATTGTTCCTTTTCCTCATCTCTGCCCAGCAGTTCTTTCCTGATTTGAAAGCAGCACCCAAAGAACCTAGCTTAGTGATAGACTTTCTTTTATGTACCACTCAGAGTTAATTTTGCTGTGCATTTGTCATTTCTTTGGATCCTTCTTGAATCCCAGCCTTGCTACATCACAACTCTAGGTAGTTCAAATTTTGATTTGGGATAATTGATATCAGCTATTTAGCCAAAGTTTGAGATTTAAATTCTTGATTTTTATCTTCCTAATTTAACAGCTGTGATGCCTCATACAGAGTGTCTTCCATTCTTTCAGACTATGGTTTTTTTTTTTTTTCTCCTAATGCAGTTGTATGATGGGGATGTCTTTGCTCAGGCTTTTTCCTGCTGTATATTTAATCCCTGAATCTTGAAATAAGTTCTAGAGAACTGCTTATGTAAGTGAGAAGTTGGGCTAAACTTCCCACCACTTTGTTGGCCTCATTTGAGAATGTAGATTTCAATTCCAATAACATCCTTTCACAGACAAGTGAAAAAGTGAAATGAAAAGTACCTTTAACATTTTTGTAAGTGCTTTTGACGTGTGGGAAACACCCACCAGATGCATTCATTCAGCAAATATTTGTGAGGCACTCACACCAAGGCAAGCATTATGCTAGATTCTGGAAGGGCAGCCATGAACAAGTTCTCCATTTTCAACTTTTATTCTACTAGGTAGAAGCAAGAAATAGGCATTAACAATAAGCTGCATTTTAAGGTCAATGGTGAAGTATAAGGCAGGGAAGGAGGAGAAGGACAGTAGCAGGAGGGAGTGACCCCTGTGATAAGGTTGACAGGAAGAAGGTACATGAGCAAATACTTGAAGGTGAGGAGGATTAAAGGATGTGGGCTAGAAAAGATTAAACATAAGAGCCTTGAAGAAGCAGACTCAGTGGAAATAGATGAAGACAGTGATGAGAGGCAAGACTAAAGAGAATGTAACTGGTGTGTGTGTGTGTGTGTGTGTGTGTGTGTTTGAGAATTTCATACAATGTAGTTTGATCATATTCATCCCCAACTCTTTCTATTTTCTTCTAGATCCATGACACCTATATATTCCTCCAACTTTTTATTTTCTCTCCTCTTTATTAAATACCCCCATCAGCCCCAATTTGAGCTTTCCATATACAGCAAGTGTGGGGTCATCCATTGAGAGTATTGTCAACCTACCAGGACATATATCCTTAAAGAAAACTGACTCTCTGTGTTCCCATTAAGGCCATCAACTGCCCACAGAACCGTACTTAGGTATAGGACTTACAAACCCTTTCCACTCCACGTTAGATGTCTGCCTGGTTTGATCATGTGTAGGTTTTATACATGCAACCACATCTGCTAGGAGTTCATGAATGCAGCAGTCTTATCATATCCAGAAGAAAACAGTGTCACTTTTCTCTTAGTAAGAAAAGTCACTAAAGCACTTTAGAGAAAAATTACTCAGCTTGGCACATTTTGTAAAGATGATCTAGCAGCTAAGATGAGTACTAACTGTGAGGGAAGAGGTAAAAATTGAGAAGTGAGTTGGATGCTATAAGAGCTGATAGTGGAGAGAGGAGGACTCAGAATGTGCATCTAGTCTTGAGGTGCTGATGCTGGCATTTACCATCCTCATTGTTAAACAAGATAATCCATGATCACTTGGAGCATGGACACATACAGAACAAACATGGATTGAATCCTCGAAATGGTAGGTTAATTTGTTTAATGAATAAACTGCCTTGTGTTGGTCTATCTATCATCTATCTATCTATCTATCTATCTATCTATCTATCTATCTGTCATCTATCTATTCTGTTATCTACCTTTCTATCTACCTATCTACCTATTTTATCTCTATCTATCTATCTATCTATCTATCTATCTAGCTAGCTAGCTAGCTATCTAGCTAACAATGTATCTACCTAATGAATATTGAGAAAAGCTGATTCTTCCTAATTGCCTCACAAGGACTTTGGTGTGATGTTGGGAAGGTCTTTTCCCTCATATATAAAAAGAACCTTGGGAATCACTAGGTTAAAGAAAAAACTGAATGCTGTTTTTCGTTCTTATGGAAACTGCTTATGGAACAATGCCTTTATTGAAGGGTAGCTTAAATGAACATTTACATGTGACTCAGATTATAAACAGACTTACTGTTCAGGCCATAGTTATGGAAGTATATGGTACTTAGCACTTAGTTACTTTTCAATAGCTGTGATAAAGGCAATTGATAGAAGAAAGCATTTAATTGGAGCTCGTGGTATCAGAAGGTTAAAGTCATAACCATCATGTCAGACAGCATGGCAATAAGCATGGTGCTGGAGCAGTAGCTGAGGACTGTAAATCCTCTACAGCCACAAGGCAGAAAGAAACTGTGTGACTGGAGTGGTTTTCGAAACCTTCAAGCTCAGTCCCAGTGACACACCTCTTCTAACAAGGCCACACCTCCTAATGTTCCACTAATAGTTCCACCAATTGGGGCCCAAGCATGTGATCTGATAAAAGGCATTCTTATTCAAATTGTTACACTGGAGATATGAAAAAATACCCTAATTTAATGACTCATTTTGGGGGTGGGGGAAGAATTCAGGTTTCTGGACATCTTAAAAAGGACTCATCATTATAAGTGTACCACATGCCAGTAGTTTGCTATGGTCTAGGCTGTTACGCTAAACAGCTTTATGCTGAGTAGCTTGTTTAAGACTAACAGTAATCATGGGGGAAAATAATATTGCTATTCTCTTGTACAGATGAGAAACCTGTGTTCCATCATAGGGTCAGTGGCCTGATCGGTTATATAGCTGGTCATCAGCAAGCTCAGGAGGCATACTGCATGCAGTCACTATTCATGGGCCAGACTATCACTTCTATGTATCTATCAGACCACTTTGTTTGGAGCTATGTGTAAGTATGTAGGGAGAGATTAGTTTCTTCATCAACTAGTTAATAAACTTGAATTTTACCTTCTGTGGTTGTTCAGGGCCTCAGTCATTCATCTCTCCATTTGCTCTTTAAGCCGTCTTGCACAGTGATGCTACTCAGCTGCTGAAGGTACAAAAATTATCATGGCTCTAATTGTTTTTGTTCATTTTAAGTTGAAAAAATAAGAGAAAATTAGTTGCGATTTTGTGGCTTTCTTTATTAGTGGAAGTTTCAACTGATAACAAAAAGTTAATTTTCATATACTTATTAGGATACCCATGCTTAGGTTTTATTGTTTTTTTTTTCCTGAAACATTTTGGGACTGAGTTGTTAAAACCAAGTATCATTTTCCTCTAAACAGGGCATTTAGAATACAACTGTATTTGTTAGAAATAAAAGCATCATATTTATGCTTCATTGTAATCTGCTCATTGATTTAAGGGCTTTAGGGTCCCAAGGGAGTTTTAGAAAACAAAATGCTGTCCCTGCATGCTGGAGTTTGCACTGGGATCTCTGATTTTGATTACACATGAGAGGCAGAAGTGTCTGACAATCACCTATCATCAACAGCCTTAGAAAGGAAAAGCCTAACTGATTTTGGCTTTACCCACAGTCATTTGACATCTGATTGTTCCTCCATCCCCCATCTCATAAACTATTTTTGGTGACAGCATGCTAATAAGCACATTTTCTGCTAATTTCATCTAGTTTGGATTACCTGCCACATTGAAGATGCAGCTGCTGCAGACCAGAAGTTATGTGAGATAAAGCTGTTGAAAAATCTTTTTTTTTTTTTTCTGGTCCTGGATGAGTTACCAGATCCCCAGTGTGTGTCTAGTGACAGAGCCCACGGTATAACCTCTGGGTTCCATGTTGTTAAAATTTGCCATTCTTTCCCAATACAAGACCCATTTCCCAGGTAATGATCTGTATTTCATGAATCTCATGCAGAAACTGTGCAATTTCAATTGGCCTTCAAAATAAAGAATTAACTTGTTCTGAGTTAACACATTGAAGACAATCAGAGATTCCAGAGTTTTCATAGTTTAGGGGAAATTTTAAGAGAATATCCTCAGAAGGATTTGTATATAATAAAAGTATTAATTTTTAATATAGTGATAGGGGTGGTATTATACTTCATTTTCTCTCTTCTTTTGTCCCTTCTCCTTCCCTATCTTTCTCTTTTTTTGTCTACCAATTATCACTGAATGCCTGCTATGGCAGATTCTGTGCTATTTCTCCAAACACAAAATTCTAAATGAGACAAACATAGGTCATGTGTAGTAGGATTGTATTCTGTTCCATTGTAAATAATTGTTCGCCTACTACTTTAATAAAAACACTGCTTGGCTGAAGGCAGACAGAAAATATGGGGAGGGCTTCTAGATTAAGAAAACTTCGGGAACATCTCAGAACAGACACAGATGCCACAGAGATGCCAGGAGACAACACAGAAGAAAGAAGCTGAAATGCTGCTCTAAGAAAAGGTACCAAACTGCATGGCTGAACAGGATAAGAATAATGGGTTAGTTTAAGGGTAAAGAATTAGTAAGCTATATGCCTGGGCCCTAGGCTAATTAGCATAAGATTAATATAAGTGTCTGTGTGATTCTGTGGGACTACAGGACTGCCAGTCAAACCTCTGATCTAGACCCAAAAATCCAGGCCAGAAACCTAGTACAACAGTCATGACCTTTGCTGAATTTATTGAAAGTGACAGAAATTCAACAAAGACTAAATAAGAAATTATACCAATTGTCCAGTGCTCACACTTCATAAATTCTATATAGCAGTCATATATATCAATGTTAGTGAGAATAATGAGGATGTTGGATAGTTTTATGTCAACTTGACGCAAGCTAGAGTTATCAGAGAGAAGGAAACCTCAGCTGGGAAAATGCCTCCATAGAATGTGGCTTCCGGAAAGCCTGTAGGGCATTTTCTTAATTAGTTATTAATAGGAGAAGGGCCAGCCAGCCCTTTATACATGGAACACTCCTGGGCTTGTGGTCCTGAGTTGTATAAGAATGCAGACTGAGCAAGCTATGGAGAACAATCCAGTAAGCAGCACCCCTCCATGGCCTTTGCATCAGCTACTGTCTTCATGTTCCTGCTCTGTTTGAATTTCTGTCCCGACTTCCTTTGATGATGAATAGCAATGAAAACATAACCAAGCAAAGCCTCTCCCCACAAGTTGTCTTTTAGTCATGAAGTTTTATCACAGCAATAGAAACACTAAGAGAGATGTAAGGAGTTTCACTACTCAGGGAAAGTTCTGTTGAAAGTAGCTTTTGGTAAAACAAAACAAAACTAGTCTAAAGAAGAAGAGTTGGTCCACTCAGAAGAGTTAGAAGACAAGATAGAGGCAAGGACATTTCTGGCAGATGAGAAAAAAACCTATGATCAAAGGACTGAGAGATGGAGAGAGAAGCTGGAATACAGCACCTGAGGGGGCAGGAGTGTGAGATGACTCCATAATATCCATCAAGGGCATTAACCTTCATGCCTGATAGACTTTCTGAGTCTTCACTTTATCCTAAGAACAGTAAGAAGCAATGGTGTGTGTGTGTGTGTGTGTGTGTGTGTGTGTGTGTGTTTAGAAGTATATACTTTTATTAAAATTTGTTTATTTTTTACTTTGTGTGTATGACTCCTTTTCCTGCATTATGGATATGTGCCATTATGTGTGCTCATTGTCCATGGAGGCCAGAATAGGGTTTTGTATACTAAAATTATTGATGGCTGGAGATAGAACCCAAGTCCTTTTCAAGAGCAACTAGTGCTCTTAAACATTGGGCTATTTCTCCAGCCCCCAAATACAGTATTTTTATAGATCTTTTCTATCTGCCTCCATAATAACTCATAATCATTTCCACTTAAGCATTAACTTTATGTGCTCAATACTACTTAGTTACGAAAGAATGAAGGATTTTTTCATATCTAATTTCTTCAAAATTCTGGTGACCCATAATTATTAATATCTGAGAGTGTTTCCATTAGCCCTAAAGTCAGAAGGCACAATGAGTGGCCAGCACAAGGCTCACTGCTCTTTTGTTAGGCTGAGCTGGGGAAACTTTGGGGAATTAGACAAAATTTCTTAGAAGCTAACTCTTTTATTTTACCAATGTAGTTGAGAATTACATACTTTACTACCACTATTTTAAATATGATTTAAGTTATATTTTTACTTCCTTTTATCCATATTGTAGATTGTCACTCTTGGCAACTCAGTGCCAATTCTCATCACTTCTAGATGGCAGGAGCTTGGAGCATAAGAACTGAATTTCTCATAATTTCTGCCAACAGCCTTTTAGTTTGGAGTTTACTAATGAAGAAATTTGTACAAAAGTAGAAAACTAGAACCAGAGCTAGTGTTGTTGTAGACAATGGGGGAAGGTGTTTAGGTAGTGGCAAGTGATAGACTCAAGATTTTTCTAGAATATTCTTGATAACACTCAGATGCTGAAAATGGCTGAAACCAGGGGCAGTTCCGTTTAGTTTTTCTATCTCCTGGTTTCTTAACATGTTGGTGCTTCCATATCTTTTTTCACTAGTTTCTTCACATATTTGAAATCTTACATGTTACATTTACTCCAAGGTAATATGTCCAGAGAAGCTTATATTTTTCCAACTGAGTTCTGACCAATAGATGCTACTATCAGTCAGTTTGTATTTATAAATTTGAATTGAATGTGCTTGGAGGGTGAATCAAAAACTATTCTCCCCCAAATAGATGCATGGTTTTTATAACTTTAAAAACATTTTTTCATGTTAGTATTAATTATGCCCTCTGAACCACCAATATATTAATGATGAATAAGTTTTATAAGCAAAAACCATAGGCTCTTTATAATACTTGAGTGTCATATTTTGAAGTTTTAAAAATTAACATTTTATATATTCTAGTCAGTTTTTCATTTTTTACATTATTTATTTTCATTTTGTGTGTATGACTGTTTTGTCCACATTGTGACTATATAGTATGTGCGTGTATTACTCACAGAAGCCAGAAAAAGATGATGGATCCCCTTGAAACTGGAGCTAAGTGATATCTTGTTTTGTGGGTTCTGGAAATCAAACCTGTCTCCTCTGGAAGAGCACTCAGAGCTCTTAACTGCTAACGTATCTCTCCAGCCCCTACTTTGAGCTTTTAATGACCCCTCCAGACTCATAAACTGGAAATGTGGTCCCCAAGCCATTGTGCTTCTGTGCAGGCATTCCTTGGATAGCTGGTATACCTTGATAGGTCATTAAGGGCATGTTCTTGAAAGGTAAAGTGAGTACTTCCACATTCCAGATGCCATTAGGTATGCTGCCTCCAATACTTCATCATAAGCCTCCAAACAATTAGCTGATTAATGGAAACTATAGAACATATATTTAAAAGTGTGAACCAGTGTTAACCCTTCCTCTCTTTAAAATGATCAGTTCAGGTGTTTTAGTTCAGTCATGCAAATCTGAATGAAACAAAAGATGACCAAGAATCACTGAAAACCATACATTGTCTGATCTCATTGCCTCACTCTCTTGAGGTCTTTGCTCCATGGCTCTAACAGAATTAATTCCCTTTGACTGAGTTCCTGTAGTCTGCTTGTTTAAGTATCTACTTCTTGTTCTATTAGACTCATAAGTATTCTTGAAGATGAAAATCAAATGTTCTCTTCCTTTTCTTCTTTTATTCTTCTATCTCCCAACAATTCAAACTAAACCTAAATGTATTTTAAGACTGATTTAAAACTGCATTCTTTTCTAGGTATTTGCTTTGTTCCATACTGTCACTAGAAAGTAAATTATTTGAAAAATATAAATAACTCAATAGATAGTCTTAGACTTAAAAGACTAAGTTGAAATAAGCTCTCTATATACCATATAACAAAGAAGAAATAGGGGAAAGACAAAAAAGAGAAAAAAATCAAAAGCTATTTTTCTTAAAGCAAAAATATAAAACAGCAAAATCTTCAAATTGATCTAATGCATTATTAAGTAGCCTAAGGAAAGTTTTGACTTTATTCTTGTTTTGTAAAAGGAGATTTCTTTTCTTGTTTTTCAAAAACTGATGTTTTGAATATATACTATTTTCAAGCTACAAAAATGTAACCCTTACCAAAGCCTTTAGGCATATGTACACTTATAAATATAACATTAAAACACAAATATACAACATAATTAAATACGCCATGCACCATAAGGAAGGAGAGCTAGTGCGAACACATGTAAGGTTTGCAAAGAAGTATTCTCCTATGTAGCTCTGGGGAGGATGAAACATTATGAAACAACATAGAGGGCAAGTGAGAAACTGTGTGTCATTAAGCAGGCCTGCCATGAAGGATCTCACTATGGAGATAAACAACCACATCCTAACCCACGCAGCTACTGATAAACTGAAGAGATATTGTTTCGAAAGGTTAAATAAAGTGAAAGATACAAGGACTGGGTAGAAGAAGAAGTATAGGGAGGGATAATTAACACTAAAGACCATTGAAAACACCATGTGGAATCCTGCTACTTCTAGATGCTTCGTAACTCATGCAATAAATACATATAAAATGAGTTTAAATGGTGCTGCCTATAGTAGAGGGAGGAGCAGAAAGGATAGTGCCTCCCACAGACTCCAAGGCTTATGAAGTAGAAAGCTCAGTGCCAGGTACACGTTCCCTCATTCTCATTTGCTTTTCGGTGGTGTTCCATAGTTTCTCCCCAGTATTATAGGCAGTTGCCATTGCATTTGATTGCCACCCAGAACTGGATGACATGATGCTCCTTCTGAAAGCACCACACGTTTGAGTTATAGGACATGGATAAATGTAGCTAGTACTGACCTGGACCTTTCATCTCTACTATCTACGTTTTATAGTGCTGGAAGGGGCTATGCTATTCGTTCTACCAGAAAGAATCAACAAGTTATCCTTTCTTCTTTTCTTCTTTTTTTTTTGACAAAAATGCAATCATTTAACTTTTATTTCTTTTCTTGATAATGTAAAATTTCTAGGCTGGTCATTATGAAGATATATTGCTATAATGTGTGTAACCGTTTCCTTTGAAATTATTGTAATTCACAGAAATTTTGAAGAAGATATAGAATATTTTACATATTTATCCTGAGCTTCCTCTGATATTAACACCCTATATCACCATAGTATATTTGTGAGAGGAAAGAACCCAGCAACCATCCCTTACTACTGCTTACACTACTTACTTTATTCAGATTTCACTAATGTTTTCATCCCACAAAGAATTACTATCACATTGTAACATCATTGCTTCTGATCAGTAATCATTTCTTGGATTTTATTTATTTTGCTGATGTTGACAATTTTGAAGAATATTGATCAGTTATTTTGTAGACTATCCTCTCACTTTGGGATTTTATAACTTTTTTCCTGATGAGATTAGATTTTGTGTATTTGGGAGGACACCCTTCTTGTTACCACCTTTCAGGGCCTACAGACTTGCAGTGTAAGTAGCAATCTTGATTTCCAAGTCCAGGAATGTTCAACAGATTTCTCCTCTCATTTTTCTACCTACCATAATATTCTGTTTTATAAAAACAAGTCCTTAAGTGGAGCCCATGCTCAAGAACAGAGAAGATTGGTGTTGAGTTACTAAGGACCATGGCCTGGAGAGGAGAATTTCTCCATAAATTATTTTGAATCCTTCTCTGGGGAAGATGCTTCTCTAGTTATTAATTTTCTTTTATCTATTTATAGCATTATAAACTCACATATTTATCTGACATCTTTTGGTTGTTGTTGCTGTAATTGTTCAAGCTTTGTTGATTTCATCTTAAGAGTTCATTTGGTTGGGCCTTTCACTTATCAAAATGTGTTCTGCCCTATTAGCTCAACACATCAATTCTGTTTGGTTAGGCACTTTATGCCGCAACCACAAACACCCTAGTCACACTTCTGCATTGCTGTTAGATTTTCTTCTGCATGTTCAATACTTCACTGTGGTCAATCTCATATCATTCCTCAAAATCAAGGATGGTAGCCTCAGAACTATGACATCAGGGCTCACAGGGGTGTCCAAAAAGTAACCAAGATCCCAGTGGGTGAGCTCTTCAGAATGATAGTGAGAATTCAAGAAGGAACCAGGGAGATGAATTCCCATGGCATTCTAATTTCTGTCCCTTTGAGTTCTTGGATTTCAGGCTGAAGACGGGTGATGAATTTGGGTTCATAGTGAAGTTAGTTGAAAAGGAAATGAAGACAGGTTTAACAGGACAGATTAGTGGACTTTCTACCTTTGGGCACTAAATGTCTGCTTTAGTCCTCACTAATCAGTTTTCCACATGCCTTTTGCCATTTGCTTTACTTAGGATGAGCTCAGATTGCTGTTCTGTGCTGGCTGCCTCCTCCTTCTCCTTTTTTTCCTCACTGCCCTCCATTTAACCCACTTCTTTTTTTCTCCTAAGTGCCTGTGCATAGAGGGCTGGTCAAGGGGGAAATTATGTTGATTAGGAAGCATGGTCCAATTAAGTCAGACATGATGGGGAAATTGCTTTAGAGTCCAAATATATACCTGCAGGATAGAGCGGCCTCTTTAACACCTGTGTAAAGAGTGTACAAATTTCATAGCTCATAGCCCAGGGCAAAGAGAATGGAAGGCTGATAAATTTGCATGTAAAAATGATTAGGGACAGCTAAACAATAATATGTATCTTGTTTGGGAGGGAAAATGATGTGGCTTTTACTTTCAGCCTGTGATATTTAGAAAGCATGTGCTTTTAAAAAATAGAATTAGAAATAGCAAGGGAAGTTAGGCCATTGGTAGTCCTTAGCTGTTGTCTTACATGTTTATTTCATGTTTAAGTCTAACTCACTCCCACTCAAATCTCAACATGCATCCCTGCTCCTATCAGTTTCCAATCAGTATTTGCATCCTGGGGACAAGATATGAGCAGTGTTGCAAGTCTAAAATGAGTTGGATTTTAGGAGTATGAATAGCAGAGGGCCAGAGGACATCACAGAGGGACTGCTTACTGAGTAGTAGCTTTTTGAAATGCTCTGCCTATTTCCTCTGCCTACTTTTGTAAGCTTTTCATAGCAACTGACAGATTATGTAATCTACCCACCCACTGATAATTTTTTTTGGTGTGGAGAGACTGTGCAGGCATTTCTATTTCAGCAAGTCTCTAGTTAATAATCAATAGCCCTGTTGTCTAATGAAGTGATAGCCTTGACATCCCAGCCTTTGTGCAGTGTTAAAATAACATTGATCGCTATCATTATCATATGCCCTTGATATACTGAATAAGGACGTGGATATCAATCTGAGAGCAGAGTAACATTTCATAAATCTTGTAGAAATGGCTGGGATTGTCCAAACTGGCATATGCTTCTTGACAGCTAAGTGACAGAGGAGCCTAAGACACAGATCATTTATAATTTATCTCCAAGCCCAGATTGAAGAAAAACTCAAAAGTAGCATTTAGTATAAAAAGTATTTCTTTGTCACAGAACTCAGAAGAGCACCCCATTTTCATTTTCAATTTTCAATTCAGTTTTTTGAATAAACTTTTGGAATATAGGGAGGAAGAGCTGAAAGATTTCTTTTGCATATTCTTTCTGATGGATGTTTTAGATTTTATACTAGTTTTCAAGGACTTTATAATAGATGTGAGATGGGACCAGCTTACATTCAACATGGCTGAGGACCTATAAGAGAAGATAATCGCTTGTGCACACACCATCTTTAAGCTAGTCTTAGGGTTAGGGAATGGAAGAGTTCAAACTTTTCCATTTAAATGAATTGTAGATGCTTCAGTACAAAAGCCAAGTGTGGCAACTATGAACTATGATTCCAGCATGTAAGGATTGAAGCAGAAGATTGTGAATTTGATGTTAGCCAGAGCTAAACAGTAAGACTAAGGGCAGCCTGCCACCTCCCAGACAGCCTTTTTGTTTCCTAATCAAAAAATAGAAAACTAGACTCTCATTGAGAAATACTAATTACTTGTAAGGTTGTTTTGATTAAATGAGTGTAGAAGGGCTAAGCTGGCCCTTATTGACAGATAACAAAGAATTCAAAATCAGAAATATTAAATCAAAATTTTAATGTAAGTTACTTTTATAACAACATTTTCTAAAATAAAACAATGTGATGAGTCATGGACTCGGATTGCTGAGTATCTTTACCACAGACATGAAGAGCCATCGCTCAGGGAAGTTGGGATATTCCCATAGTTCTCTTGGCTGGAATAGCTACTGAAAATGTGTGGAGATTCTGGACACGGGTGTGAATAATTCACAGTAATTATTTTTGTGCTGCAGAATTATCCTTGCGCTGTCAATAGAATTTGAGAATGGGTCAACAAGATGAAAGAATACATCAGTTCTTTGAAGTATGCTGAGTTCTGAGATGGGGAAACCCATGTAAAGAGGGAAGAAGCATGGGGACCCTGATCAGATGCAAGCAGCACATCAATGCCTGCATGCCTAACTGTCAATATAAGAAAACACCTATTGTACTTAACTATATTTTAAATTTATGTCTCTTCTATTTTTACTTAAATGTGTTTATTGTCAATACATTATCAATATAAATATTCCATTAAAAATAAATGTTAGCTTTAATTTCTTTAAGGTAACAAGAAATCCTACCTTATAAGAGAAATAGAGGTCTCAAAAGGCAAAGTACTAGGCCATCATGTGTGTTCATGTACTTGTGCATTGTGGATATATGTATGTGCAGTATGCATATCATGTGTGTTATGTATTGTGAATGTTCACATTTTGTGTGCATTCTCTATATTTTTATATTTTAAAAATAGACTTCTTATTAATGTTACCACAGACATGCATCACCAGAGAAAAACATATATCCTCATATAAATTGGAAGCAGAATAGAAGTTTTGGAAAAAGATTAGTTACTATATTTATTTAGATACTCAAAATAAATAATGTATTAACCATATTCAGTTAGTTATTATTGCTAGAAGTCATATAAATTGGACCAAAGCAATCTATATCCAAAGCCATTTTATTCCTCCGAAAGACATTCTTTTAAAGGATTATTGTCTCATAATTTTTTAGAAGATGTTTTGAATGTTTCAATTTGCAAATCTCAAAGAGTTTTTTAAAAAAAAAAAAATCAAGAAGCATTTGTTCAACTACACTGGGACCAGGATGAGAGACAGTGAAGGTCAACGAGCCTACACATAGGCTGGTGCTGTTCATAGCCAGATGGAGCCCTCATGTTGACCTAAAGACGCCCTAGAAGAAAACAATTACCATTTGGTTTTACATAGTTGGTAGCTGGACATTCACATGACCAGTGCCAGAAGCCATTTTTAACAAATAATTTCAATCCCTGAAACGAAGGACTAAATCCCCTGCCTGTATACCGCCCTTACTCACTCATCTGCCAAAAATGTAAATATTTTTAGAAATCTATTATTTACAAGGCAGGGAGCTTTGAGGGGAAGCACTGGAGTAGCTGAAGAACATAGACAAATGTGGCAGTGAGGAGAGCTTTATGACCACTCCAGACTCAACTGTCATTTCTTTGGTACCTTCTGTCAGTCTGACTAAACCTTGTCATCCTTCAACCCGGTTTAAATTAACAGGTAATTTGTAAATGTCACTTCAGGTTAGACCGCTCATTTTGTTTCTACTCTAGCAATGCAAAGTCTAGGACTAATTTTTCTTGTCTTCTTTTAATAGGATTTTCATTTATAAATAGAATTATGTTCTGAAAATAAATTACAGTAAGTGATGCAGGGAACGGTGGCTGTACCACTCTCTTAGAATTTCAAGCACCTCCATCAGAAAAGATTAATAAAAACACTTCAAAGGCTAAATTCTATTTAAGCAGAAGACAGCTTTTGGTTAATATTTAATATGAGTAACTGAGATCTTGGTGGAAAACATAATTTTTTAATATCTAAATTAATTTTCAAAACAAAACCATTAATTTTGTTTGGAGAGTTTGTGCAGTGAGAAACCTTCAGTAATATATTTGTAGAGGGAAAAGTTAATCAATTAATTTTGTGGTGAAAAAAATTTAGCTTTTAATATTGTATTTGTTCTAAATGAGTTTCTTCTTTTCCAACCAGGTGCAGGTCTTGAGAATTCTTGCTCCTAAGCTTTTCTATCTCTGAAAGGCAGAATCTTTTCTTGAACTCTATTCCATAGGGTGAAGTCCTTCATCTTTGGTCTTTGTACAAAAGGTTCAACAGAAGCCTGAGCGTCTCTATGGTTGAGATTAGAAAGGTGGCTGATGGGAGTTTTTACATGGAATCTTTAGGCATTGTCATCATGGCAGGGCCATTGCACTGATGGATTTTTTTAATAGGAAATTAGAACTGGAGTCTCTAGTGGAGAATCAAATCAGGCTAAAAGGGAAAGCGAGAGGCCTTTCTAAGGCACATGAGAAGCAGCCACCAGATATTGATTGATGGTGGGAGACAAAGAACTTGTATCTGTCATCAAGTTTATCTATATCTGCATCTTGATTGGTGAAACAGCCAGTGTGACCATGTGTGCCATCTTACCAGTTTTGTCATCTACTGGCTCTCTGGCCTAAGGCAATGCTTTCTCCTGAGTTGAAAAAAAAAAAAGTGCTTTGAAAACTTACTGTGTCTGGCCTATGTTAGTAGGCACATACATAGCTGTAGTGCATAGGGGATGTTTTAATCCTGTTCTGTGATAGCTACAGACATAACCTAGGCCATCACCTTTACCACCTTCCTATCCACAGTTGGAAAGAGCTAGACCTGGGAAATTTTACCTTTCTTCTAGTCTATAGCCAGGGTAGTATCATCTTAGGCAGGGCACTGAAGAGATTGTCTAATGTTTAGCGTCAAAATTAATTTAATTAAAACCCCTACTTCAAACTAACCTGCCATTCCATTTCCATGCTATTTTCTAATGTTCTTTGTGGACTCTTTATATATATATATATATATATATATATATATATATATATATATATATACCCTCCTCCTCCCTGATTCCCCAGACCCTCCTCCTCCCTGATTCCCCAGACCCTCCTCTCCTCTCCTCCTCCCTGATATATGTGTGTGTGTGTGTGTGTGTATACTGAATATGCGATGTGGAGGCATAGACATGCAAATAGTGTTAGATCCAAGCCTTCGTCAAATGTTCACATCATGCCTTATGTGGTTCAGTGAACAAGTGTCCTGTGGGCTTTTTAATTCCCCCAAGTGATCATCTTCCTGCTGGACATGGGTTTTTAATAAAGTCATATGACCTCATTGTGGAAACTTGGAAAACAGGAAAATTATTACCATTCAATTCCCAATTTTAACTTGCACATTTCTTTCGAATGCTTCTACCTAATAGCAGCTTTTTAATTTAAATGTTATTTTAATCAGCATAAAAAGTATTATAGAATTTTAAGTGTATCATTTCCCTTTTGCACATTTTCACATAGTGTACAGCTATGATGTTTTTAAAAGCAAAGAGTTTTAAAGAAAATAACAAATGTCCATATTTTATTCATTGTGGAATAGTGATGGGAGAAATCCAAGTAGGTTGTATTTTTCCATTAAAATTCATTTTATATGTTAAAGAATGAACATTTTATCCCCAGAAGTGTGTCCCAATGTTTATGGCTTCATTTGCCAAGAGTGAGGTTTATTTCTTTTGAGTGTCCACCTAAGAGAGGTATTCTCTTTACCCTGGCCAGATGTCCTTGCTCTATGCTTAAGCTTATTCGTGTGCCTGTGTAGAAGGCCCCCTCTTTAGTAGGCAATACTTACAATAAAAATACATGGGTGTCTGTGGCATAGGGGAGAAAGCAAAGGAAGGGGAAGTGAGCAAGAAAAACCAGGAATTTAAATATTTGTTATTGTCATAGCTTCAAATAATTAGAAAAAATTTTCCATATGGATGGGCTGTGTTCCATGCACAAGAAACATATAGCTTTTACTGGAATTTTTTCTCATTATTTTAAGGACACTTTTTTCTTGCAAACTTATCATTTATTTTTTTTTAACAGAAAAAAAAGAGAAAAAACTATTACATGCAGTATTTGGGTAGAGGGTGAGGGCGAGTACCCATTAGACATTTGGCTTTTTATGTGAATATATGAAAAACTGGTACTCAACACACAATATCTGAATTTTATTTGATATAGAAAAATAAAGGATTGCTTTTTTTTACACACATACACACACACACACAGAGGGGGGAGGAAGAGAGAGAGAGAAAGACAGAGAGAGAGAGAGAGAGAGAGAGAGAGAGAGAGAGAGAGAGAGAGAGAGAGAGAGAGACTATACACAGCTCTTAATTAAATGACTTCACCCCAGATTCCAATTAGGGACAGAGGCATTAACTGAAGGTGTTAGGTGATGCCCACACCTTTGAGTGCACTTGTCATTTATTTCATAATAATAAATAATTTTTGAGTTTTCATGAAAACCAAATGACAAAACAGCTAATGCTTCAGAGGCAGTTTTTGAGGCTGGGGAAATGCAATCCTGCCTTCTCTATTTCTTACCACAAAAGCTTATGGTGAATCATAGACCTCTCTGTGTTCCATGTTCTTGCTTTCAGATAGAGGTGGTAAGGAGGGGATGAGTCATTGTCTGTTGGATTTCACAAAATTAACTTTAAAATCTTTGCAAAATACGAAGCATATGTTTAAGAACAATATTAATTATGACTCAGCCAGTTTGCATGTTTTTTTTTAAAAAAAATGAAATAATAATAAAAACAGACCTGCTTCTTATTTACACAGCCCAGGACTTTGAAATTTCTCATGGCGGAAAAGCAGTCTTTCATGCACATAACCTACGAATTATCCTTGAAATAAAATGTTTAATTACAGTTGACATTTCTGAACCCATTGCAGGTGGTGCCCATCTGAAGAGTGACATTGTTTACAACACTACAAGGCTCCAGGCCTGGTGTCAGAGATTATAAACCAATTTCCACTCCTGCTTTAATGCTGGTTTAATATCAGAAGAAGAACTTTACTGTGTAAATATTAAACATTTTGTTTAAATATTAAGTACCAAAGGTCTTTTCCTTTTGATTATTAAAACAGGAAGAGCCCCAACTTTGAAAGAGGTGCCTTGCTGTATTAAGAAAATGACTGGTTCTTTACCTTTAGGTTAATTATCACTGGCCACAGATACAAGCAAAATGTCAGTAGTCTGCCTGTGCTATGGTGAATTTTGGTTGTAAAACTGCAGTAGCTAATCAAGCCTCTATACCACTAGTAACAACTGTCTATTTTTCTTCTAATTTTTTTTTCTTAACCTTAGGAGTGATCCTGTAATAATTAAGTGAAAAGTAACAAAAATAAATAAATGCTGGTGCCTTGCCATGTGCAGATAGAGCATATGACCAATTTCAAGGAAGTTATCCCTGAGTACAATTGCAGCTCTCGTAGGACTTGATTGCACCAAGATGCAAAGGAGCTAAACATCTGCAGGGTAGCAGAAAGAGATTCTGCTCAAGTTGAAGTGTAACTAGGGAAATGCAAATTTTTAAAGACCTGCCCCACAGACAAATAGTGTAGAACTCAGCGGAGTGACACATTCTAAGTAACTGGACTGAGAACTACTGGGGGTCAGTTCACAGCACTTTCGACAGCAGAGGAATTAATCTCTGTTCTTTATTGTGTAGTAGATAGAATGTGAAGCTTCTTGTTCCTTTTCTTATAGATTGTCTTAAAATTCTCAAGTGGTGCATTCTGCATTCATTGTTACCCTGAGACATCCAACTACCAGTTCTGACCTGTAGGAAGACTTACAAAAAGGCAAACATACTTGGGCACTTTGGTCTTAAGGTTTTGGTATTCAAAATACATTTACCTCTTCTAAATATGAAAGTGCCTTTAGAATTCTGTCTGAAACAAATCTTTTCAGGAAGTGTTTCAGAACACTGTGGTTTTGAAGAAAGGCAAAAGGGCGTGGTAGATGTTTTTCCTCTAGAACTATTGAATTTATTCATATTTATACATAGAAGTCTGGGTGGATGGAAACAGTGCAAGCTGATTATAAGACAAAATCAATTCACCAAGTCCTAGCTGTACTTTTAAAAACATCTTGGATTATTTAATCAATTAACATGGGTTTACTGAACATCTAGTTTTTGCCTTCAGATATTTAAGACAGATCGGATGAGTCTGATGATTCATTGAAAGTGTTTTGTGCATTAATGATAGAAAAATAAAATTGGCTAGTTAGGATGGGATCAGATTTTTCAACTAATTATGGCTGTAGCTATGGCATAGGAGGAGCTTAGGCTGGGAAATTGGGATGGCATATAGCATAGTAGTAAGGGGAGTTATGACTATGCAAGAGGCTGGTGGTGACCTTCTGCTGAAGGCCGTTGCTCAATAATCTATTGGTCACTTGAGAAAATGTAAATGACAGTGGAGACAGGAAGGGAAGTTTGAGAAAATATCAGATTTAGAAATCATTAACAATTTTTTAAAAGCTATATTTCTCAAAATTTAAATTTTTATGAGCAGTATAGAATGTGCCACAGCAAGGGAGCCCAGGATCTTGGGTGTCTAGTATTCTGGCAGTCAGTTTACTAATGTTTTCACACAATGGATTTTATCTCTTTCTCAGCTGCATGTTCCTGCTTCTGGATTCAATGAGACAGTGATAATAACTGGCCTGTCAGGTAAGACATGAAGCATGTTTTAAGCTACCTTTATAGTAGAAATGAATTGAAGGGATTCATTTTTACTGCATGAAACACAACTTTTGTTTTCTATCCAAGACCTCAAAGCAAGAAGACCATCTTGTATTGGATCTAATTTGAAACCTTGTTTTGATTTTTGTAGAGTCTGGAATTAATCCCAGAACCTTATGCATGTTAGGCAAGCACACCCCCTGCCACACACACACACACACACACACACACACACAGCACACGCACACTGAGCTAACCATATCACCAGCCCCAAACTCATCCATTACTAATATTTAAAACATTTGTTTTTCTTTTCTTCATTTACATGTGTGACTTTTTAATATCTTTCTAGAATTTCCTGTTTAATAAATTTGAGGCCCTGCTTATTGCCTAGGAGTTAATATGATTCTATACTCAACGTGTAATTTAGTAAACCATTAGAAGCTTTCTGTAATTGAAGTTTATTTAGCTTTACAGTGCTGTTTCCTCAAGTGTGGAGGTGCTTTAAATTTGAGACTTTGATAAAATCTTCATATATTTGATATTATCATTGAACAACTTCTATTAAAAATATATGATTTATAGTGTCAAATCTTTGAATTATCATCATATAAAAATCTTCCATGTACATTGGAGGTATGTCACAGAGAAATATATCTTCTATTCTTCTAGATGCTTACAGTCTAGTTGGGAAGATGGGGTATTTAAGAAACTATCATTTAAATGGCTTGATAGTAGTGAAAATGACCAGTGATATGAATTTACTGGGAAATATGTCTTTTACAACAAAAGCATTCTTCAAACATATTTTGCTAGGAGATGAAAAAATGAGTTCCTAATGAAGAGGGGTTGGAAGTGGACCCTCAGACAAGGCAGAATTATGACCAGGAAGGAGGACAGTTCCATTTTGCCTATTCCTTCTGGAACTGTAGGAAACCAAAGCCTGGGTCATGCCCAGAGGGAAGAGGAGACAAGAGTGACCTTTGTAAATTGTGTTTCATCCCTTCCCAGTATATAGCACATAAGAGAGATGTGATGTAGGATGTATCTTCTCAATATCATTTATTAATCAAATAACTTTTTAACCAAATAACTGTCTTGGCCTATGACAGGCATCTTAGAAGTAAGCAAGAAATCGGAGCATAGATAGGGGAAGGAGGGTGGAGTCAAGGGAGACACCATCCAAGAATCAACATGTAAAAGTAACACAGGCAAGCCCCAAGACAGATTGGTGGAAATGGGTTGAATTAAGATGCAAAAGCTAGCTAGGTCATAAGCCAAGCAGAATGCAATTAATACAAGTTCTGAGTCATTTTGGGCAGCCTAACAGCAGCAGGCTGGTCTGGACCTTAGGACTAGGCTGGGCCAGAAACTTCATATTACAGAGATGTATCAGGGTCATGGAAAAGAAAGAAAATATCTTCCTAAATAGTCAGCAGTAGGATAGAGGCAGAGGAATTGAAGAATGGTCCACTGCTTCCTGAAGAAATTTAATGCTTGAGAATTCTGCTGTGGGATCTTATTTCAGTTCACTTCAAGAAGAGAGCTCTCAGCTTTGTATTCTAAGCATATCTTGCTCCTCAGTCTGAAGCTGCTTTCTCCAAGTCATACTAAGGAAATAGATCAGTCAATGTCTACAAGTGCCAGGAGAGACATTCTCTTTTCCAAAGTGTCACTGAGAGAAAATCTTTGACCATACTTGTAGGCACTTTACATATTGCATAATTCTTAGAAATATTGAAATACTAAAGCTCTGGAAAGTGTCAGGGTTTGGAATAAGTTCTTTGAGATTCTAGAAGTGAGAGTAGATGTAAAAGATGCTAAGTCATATTGAGGTCATATTAGTCTAATTACAAATAATCACAATGATAAAGGAATTTAAAAATAAAATTTTTCTTTAGTTTTTACTAAGAATGAATTAAAAACAAAAAGTCTTCAGAATCCAGTCATAGTTCAGGACAAATTCCTAAAAACATAACACTACTGGGCCTATACCCTAAAGATGCACATTTGCACTCCAAAAGCATTAGCTCAACTATGTTCATAGCGGCATTATTCATAATAGCAAGAGCCTGGAAACAACCTAGAAGCCCTTCCACTGAACAATGGATTAACAAATGTGGTACATCTACACAATGGAGTACTACTAAGCAGTAAGAGAAAAAAAATGATATCCTAAAATTTGCAGGCAAATGGATGGATTTGGAGAATATCCTCCTGAGTCAGGTATCACAAAAACAGAAAGATAAGCAGGGGATGTACTCACTCATTAGTGGACTCTAAACCAAAAAGCAAAAAGCAAAGCATGTCCAAGCTGCAAACCACAACCACTGAACAGCTTGGGATCTGAAACACCTTGGACCAGCACCTTGGAGCCCATTCCCTCCAGAGGAACACCTGACCCAGTCTTGGTGTTAGGGTGAGAAAAGCAGATCTGCCTGGAGTAGATGCTGAGCTAAGCCACCTTGGGATCTTGGGAACTCCTGCCCTTGCTGGGGAGGAGATAAGAAGATGGGGGAAAAGAGAGAGTGACTGGAAGGGGTGGGAGGGGGAAGGGAGTCTGAACAAAGGGATGTATGGATAAAAATATGACTTTATTCATAAAAAATAAAAAACCTCTAACATTGGTGTGAATGTTCAATGATTTTTCCAGAGCCAAGAAACTACATTAAAAAACATAGCATTCTCTGCTCAGAATTGGCTTCTTTACCTCCCTGATTATGTCACTTTTAAATTAAAAAAAATAAATAAAATGATAAAAAAATGTTGTTTTTCAATCATTTTTATTTTTCTTAAAAAAAAACAAAAATCAAAAAAAAAAAACAACTAAACTTCTGGTCACCAGGATGTATTAATAAAATCGCCTGCATTTACTGACTAGGAGAAATGCTTGTCTTCAAAGCAGCTTTGCTTCAAGATTTGTCAGCTCAGACTCAGATGGCTCACAATCGAGCTGCTGCCAAAATCTCATACAGAGCATTTTAAAAAATTATGGTGATTATGAAATAATCAAACTAACTCCCCATGAAGCACATTGATAAAACTTCACATGCTGTAGTGTATTACCATATTTTGTTTCAGTGTGTTTCATTTTTGATTTAGCTTAAACTTTCAGAAAATATTCTAACATTTTTTTTTAACAAACTGATATTATTTTAGGATGCCAAGTCTCAAAAGTCTAAGAATGACCCTCCTATCAAAAGGACCATGTAATATCAAAAATGTCTCTCTAGCTATTTCATTGTTTTTCATGCACCATTGACATAAATCAAATTTTGTTTCAGGAATGATTTCAAATAGATCCATTCTGTTCTCCTGGCATTTTAAACTTGCTTATGTAAAATTATTTCATCTATTTTTATTGAAAGGTACTGAACATTTCAAAAGTCATGGTATGTCCCTTGGCATGGAATGATTGTTGAATCAAGTTTTAAAACATGGAAGATACTCATGCTGAGGGTTACAACGGCTGAGGCAGGATTCACTGCAGACAGTAACAGAGGGTTGCAAAGGATGTGCATATGAGAAGTGGTGCTTGTTTTTTAACTGGATAGATGGGAAGAATCCTACATGACCTTTCTTGATAAACAACCCTTGTTTTAAAATACATATAAGTAGTTGCTTATCAGTAGACTTAAGACCATTCTTTCACTGTAAGCAACACATATCAATTGATGAGGTGAGAAGTCCAGTTCTTTTAATATTTGAATCAGAATTAATATCTAATATAAGATTCACTGACAAAATTTGTATGGGCTGGTTATTTCCACTGAGTACTTATGGCAGTTACACATATAACAGCTATTAAAACCTTGTGTTCTCTAGAGGAATGAAGGCAAATACAGAGCTCTAACCAAAAGAAATGGGGCTAAAAGCACTGTTGATTCAAAAAGGGACATTGGGAGAGCCACTTGTAAGGGTTCCTTGGAAGAATGAGTGCACCTGTCAGCTTAGTCCAATAAATGGCTGCCAATGAACTTCCACTTTTAATGAAAATGTCTTCCCTTAGTATACATTTAAAATCCTAAACATGACAAATTCTAAAGTTTCTCTTGTATTATTTCAAACCTGAACACTTATATCTGCTTTGTATTTTGAAAACTCTATGTTTGAGAAATTATACTTCATCCTATTAAAGCTAACACTAAGGCTCATTCCTAAGGGGTAATTTCTTTTCCTGCATGGCAACAGATTGTGGCTGTGTAACTCCTATTAATGCTAAATACTAATAACAGCCACTTACTAGAGTTTGAAATGTAGCTGAAAAAATGTCTCCTAAATACAGGGGAATGATTTTCATCAGTCAAACTTGCATCTGACTAAATGTAAATCCTCATGGAACCAAAAAAAGAGAAAATATGAATGTTAAAAAAGAATAACAATTATGGAGACAACCTGTGCTCCCAATGTTAGGAGTCCCATAAGAGGACCAAGCTACACAACTGTAACATACATGCAAAATGTCTGGGTCAGTTCTATGCAGTCTTCTTGGTTGTGAGTCCCTCTGAGCCCAGGTTAGTTGATTCTATGAGTTTTCCTGTGGTATCCTTGAGCCCTCCCATTCCTACACTTCTTTCTCCTTCTTTTCTGCAGTAAATCTGCAGCTCAGCCTAATGTTTGGCTCTGGGTCTCTGCACCTGTTTCCATCAGTTGCTGAATGGAGCCTCTCTGATGACAATTGGTCTAGGCCCCAATCTGGCCACAGGTGATGGGCAGTTCAGGCTGTAATTCTGCAACTGCTAGGTGTCTAAACTGGTCTTCCTTGCAGATTCCTGGAAGATGCCCTTGTGCCCGAGTATTTCCTCATCCCCAAATGTTCTCTTTTAATTAGTCTCTTTCAGGACTCTCTCCCTCCTTGTTACCTAATCTCACTGGATCTGTGGATTGTAGCATGGTTAGTCTTTATTTTACATCGTATGTCCACTTAAGTAAGTCTGAACCATGTTTGTCTTTCTCAGTCTGGTTACCTCACTCATGAAAATATTTCCATTTGCCTTCAAAATTCTAGGTGTTTTTAACAGTTGAATATTATTCCATTGTGTAAATGTACCACATTTTTTTAAAATCCGTTCCTTGATTGTTTCCAGGTTCTGGCTATTACAAATAAATCTGTTATGTACATAGCTGAGAAAATGTCTCTATGACATTATTGCAGATTATTTGGATCTATGCCTAAGAATGGTATACCTGGGTCTTGTGGTTGGTAGATTCCCAAAGAGGCTGTACAAGCTTGCACTTCCACCAGCAATGAATAGTGTTCCCCTTGCTCCATATCCTCTTTAGCGTGAGCTGTAGCTTAGGTTTTTACCTTTAGCTAGTGAGCAAAGTCATTCTGACAGGTGTAAGATGGAATCTCAGTCATTTTGATTTGTGTTTTTCTCATGGTTAAGGTTGTTGAACATCTCCTTAGATATTTCTGGGCCATTTGAGATTCTTCCATTGAGAATTTTTTGTTTTGATCTGTACCTCATTTTTAATTGGATTATTTGGTTTGGTGATATCTAATTTCTTGAGTTCTTTATGCATTTTGGAAATCAGCCTGCTGTCATATGTGGGGTTATGTTGTTTTGTCCTATTGTTGCTATTCTTTGCCTTACAGAATCTTTTTCATTTCATGAGGTCCCATTTATTAATGTTTGCTCTTAGTGCCTGTGTTACTAATGTTCCATTTAAGAAGTTGTTTCCTGCGTCAATGCATTCAAGATTATTTCCTACTTCTCTTCTATTAGGGTCAGTGTACCTGGATTTACATTGAAGTCTTTGATCTACTTGGACTTGAGTTTTGTGCAGGGTGATAGACTGTGATCAATTTGCATTCTTCTACAAGCTGACATCCAGTTAGACCAGCACCATTTGTTTAAGGTGCTTTCTTCTTTCTTTGTTAAAGATTTTAACTATCAATCCGACACAATCTAAATCAGATTGGCTTATGAGCATGTCTGTGTGTGTTTGTTTTGATGACAAATTGTAGTGAGATGCCATGGACCACTATGAGTAACACCATTCCCTAGGCAGGGGAGTCCTGTACTATATAGGAGAGGAGAAAAGAAACAGACACATGAACATGGGTGCTTTTATTTCACTGTGTTCTAGATTGTGAATATAATGTCACTAGCTATTTTAACTTCTTACCACCTAAAATGCTCAGTCATGACAGAATGTGACATGGAACTGTGAGCTAAATTAAAGACAAATTCTACCCTAAATTGCTTTTTGTGAGGTTATTTTATCACAGCAACAGAAACTAAACTACAACATTATTGTACCTAGTTTTCTCTGATAAACTCATTCTGTTTTATTTGACTCTATTATTTCTAATTAGATGGTAGCTAATGCAAACAGACTTCTCAATAATGTTTCACCTTAAAAGTTTACTTTTAAGAAAACTTTACCTAGATAGAAGTTGACCTTGGACAATACTGCAATTTGTCATGAACTTGTACCTTAGTCTACTTTGCAGGCATCATTTTCTCTACCCACAAAGTTTCATAATCCCCTTCCCAGCCATGCAAAGACAACTTCAGCACTTCATGCATCAATTCATTTCCTCACCAGACAACCATTCTCTTTAGTGGCTACGTACAAGGTCTTCACCTTTGAGAAAATTAGTAAACCTGTCTGGGCTCCATTGTTCTGTTCTATAAAATAAGGAGGACTTAGTAGTTATCTTATGGGGTGTGAATTAGAGAAAGAATTAGAAGAATTAATGTATGCAAGACTTTGGCAACAGTGCCTATGCACCACAGAAGCACCAGTAATATTATAATAATCCTATATATGTCTTTGTCTATCATCTTATAGTTGTATGAAAACATTGTTGGCCTTTCTTCCCTCTCTTGCAGTGACGATCTTGTCTTTTATCTGTTTAGCTGTTAGAACTTGGCTTACTATCTAGAAGAATAAAGAAGAGAAAAATGGAAAAGAACTGCCACTGTATTTGAAAAGACACAGAACAATGGGAACAGAATTGGATTTGTTTGAAGACAAGAGGGAAGGATGAGAAGAGAGATTCTGAGGATAGACTGTTAGTTGATGAGGTGGTAGTTTAAGTAGTTAACATAGAGAAAGGTGAGATGGACAGAGTATGAAAGGATGACGGGATGCAAGAGGAAGGAAGAGGAGACTAAAGAGAGAGGTAAAGGATGAGGGGAATGAAAGGTGAAGTTTGAAAAAGAAGACACACTCATCCGAGTGTGCATATTCTCTCGCAGCACACTCACATAGGATTCCAGAGCCAGCCAGTGCAGCTCATGCTAACTTTACTTAGAAAGTAAACTTGATACTTCTTCTCACCATTTCTTCTTACCTCTCTCTTCTCCCTTTCATTCCCTCTTTCCTCTTCTCTTTCTCTTACCCCCCCCCCAACAGAAAGCTGTTATACTTGTTTTGGTTAAAGATGTGTGCTAATCATTTTCCCTGAAGATCAGGAGCACTCTGTAGATACAGATCCTGTACAATCCAACTAAGATGGCCTATAATGTCCTCCACAGAGGCCTATGTAATGTATTTCACAAGAACTTTGATGCTGAAATGCTGAAATAAACTCTGCTGTTTCAGATATTTTTTGTTGACACAGGGTCTCACTCTGTATGCCACGGTATGCTGGGGATCACCATGTAGCTCAGGCTGGCTTACAGCTCTTCTGCTTCACTCTCAGGCATGCTGGGAATGCAGAAGTCATACACCAACCCTTTTTCAGAAATGGGTTTTGTTAGTTTGACTGGGAGAGACACAGAAGCAGACGCAAGCGATGTCTGGTTACATTGTGTCTACAGTCGAAATTCAGAATAGGTCAATGCTGGAACTCAGCTTGTTATTGTTTATTCAGTTTAAAACCTCAGGCCAAGGGATGGTGCCACTTCTGCTTAGGGTGGGTTTTCTGCTTCAATTACCTCAGCTTAGTTACTTCCTCAGAGACACACCTAGCAGATCAGATTTTGTTTTACATGAGCATGTTTTTTGAGTGATTTTGTTTCACTTTAGTCATACAACCCAAGAACCTACTCTGCTCTCTCATCATTTAGAACTCTTTCCGGTTCGTGGCCTTGTTTCTTTGAAATTTTGAATTTTGATGGACCAGGAGCTCTGATTCATATTTGATAAAACTTGATATGCCTGGCTAAAGATGTTGGGTTCTAGGATGAGTCAGGTTCCATGGATGTTTGTTATATTTTCAAAAGGTGTCTCCTGGAGGTTCTTGTCTATTTACTGAGCTCACGGGTCTCTCCTTTCTCTGGAATTCTCTTCTGAACCAAGTTTAGCATTGCCTGCATTCTTTCATTCATATGTCAATTGTTTCTGGCTTGTTTACCTCCCTTTAGCCTCCTCAATTAAAAAAAATGCTTAGGGTGAAAGGGGTAAATCTGTTCAAAAACTATAAGCCCATGTTTGAGGTTTCAGGCCCCAGCAAGTTTCCTTCTACGACTCAGGAGCCTAGTGCTTGGAGAGCTTCTTTTGACTTCTCATTCCTAGAGAAGTCTTGCCTCAGGTTGTCTTACTGATATGGGAATTAGAACTCACAACCTCTGAGCGCCCTTTCTGTGGTTTAGTGTTTTGAGTCATACTTCATTTAGTTTCAGTGATGAGCACTCAGAGAGCCATTGAGGTCATTCCATCTGCACCTGTGTGAAGCCTGGATTCATCTAACTGTCAAAGGCTCTCAGAGAACATCTCTGTGTAATTTGTTGTATTGAAAATGAAATTAAACTGATGCCATTATCTGCATTCCTTAGAATGGATGTAGCAATGTTATATGGACAGAAAAATTCTATAATCATCACATGTGTGGTAAGATGACATTCAGAGACATCTGTTTCCTTTCCTGAAGTCACCTGCTGGAAGCCTATTGAGGAAATGTTAATGAATTTGGGTACCTCAGCTACAAATGGATCAGAGCTTCCTAATGAAACATTACAACGGCCTAGATCCACTTGGCTTAGTCCACTGATTTAAATTAAGTTGAGCACCAAAGGCAGTAAAATATATTAGAGAGGAATTAGCTGTACTGCAGAAGCATTTCAAGGGTGTTCTTAGAACTCAAAGAGGAGGAAGGAGAATAAGAATGTCTTTTTGTATTCATCCAGCCTAGAGCTTAAGATACATATTTGGAGAGATGGGCTGACAACGCCGTTGTGTGAGTGGAATTTGCCATGTGACCTCCATTAATGTCTAAAGATTGCTCCTAGTTGAATCTTTAAAACATCATGCTAAAAGCATGCCGTCAAGTGCCTGCCAAATTTGGTTTTAAAATTCAGCTAGTTTTAGCTAGAGGTGAGGATTTTTTTTTTAAAGAAAAACATTGTTGTTTTTCATATTTTCTAAAAAGTTAAAAGTTGATTTTTTTCCCATTTGATTCATTATTTAAGAAAACAGTGTGCACATGCCTTTCAGATCATGCTGAAACCTCTAAGTGGAGCCTTAAATCATCTGCCCCATCTGCCTGTCTCACTCTTCCTTAACATCTACTATCATAAGCTAAACTTCAGCCTAATATATTCAATTAATTTCTGCCTGTGTCTATTACTATTTATAACCCAGGTGTTTTATTATTTTTATTTCTCAAATGTCATCTCCCCATAATGAAAAGGTAAATATTCGACTGTATAATTTGTAAACACTATATTTGTTGTAGCTTTTCATTGTAATTTAAAATGTTTTTCCCATGCCTTGAGCTTATAATACCTGCTGACTTACTCATATTTTAGAAGATATACTAGATCAACCAGTGACACATATTAAAAAACTTAATTTCATCTTTCCTCACCTCTGACAAATGCTTCTGTTTGAAACAAAACCTAAGCAAATCAGAGTTGGTAATACTTGTCCTCAGATAATTTGAACAATTGTGCATGAAATTGGTTGTTTTCCTGCCTTTCCCAAAGAATTCATTGCTTCTCTAGTAGAAATAATCTCACTAGTCATTTGAGGCCCAAACATTGGCTTGCCAAAACTGTATTCTCCAAGCACTCTCCCTGATTCAGGTCTACAACTGCAAAACTGACAGTAATGCATAGTGCCATTCCTAAAGACTACGGCATGGATGTGGAGCCACACATCACAGATCGGAAAGTGGACAGAATTCCCAACCTTTCATAGATTTCTTCATGGTAAGTTGTGATAACTCAGAAAAGATTCATGGAAATGGAAAATCATGTAAATCAGCCAACTTAATTTGATAATTAATATTTAGAGGATTTGGAATATTTGGAATCCTACATCAGGTTCTGAAACTTAAAGAAGGATGGCTACTACTGAAAACGTTCCATTTGTGGTATTCTACCTCTCCTTAAAATGAGATTTGTATTGCAAAGAAAGTCATTTCATCAGGGAAATATATAAAACAAATAAGACTATAACTTCTTTAATGAAGGATGTATATAAATACTGTTAATAGTATTAAATATGACATAAATATCAAGAAACCTTTTACAATACTTCATATATCCACACATATTATATATGTAGTGTGTATGTTTATGTGCACATACTATATACACAGTTTTCAAGTAGGCACACACTAAAAATCAAAAGGGTCTGATAAAAAATAACATTAACTCCAAATATTCAAAACATAATTATTTTAACATATAATCAAAACGTAATAAGAGACTGTCATAATTTTGTTTTGTACCATTTGCTCAAAATCTGATCTCCCATTTATAGCATATCAAAATTCAAAATAGCCATATTTCAACTCCCCAATAGATACATTGGATTTTAACAGGGGCTAAGACCATTAAAATTTTCTAAATTTTAATCTCATTTCTACCTCTGTCCTTCTGTTTCCAAAAATAAGTTAATTATATGATCTAAGATATAGTTTCTTAATGAGAAAAACAGAGAAAAAATTAGTCCCACTTCACGTTACCTGAAGGTTATACAAATTCCAAATTCTTAGTAGTAAATATAACACATTAGAAGATGCAGAGAAAATGACATTGCTGAGAAAATTATCTAAACATATAAGGGGATTTTGAAAAAAAATGTGTGATTTTCAAAGCTGTATTTTTATGTTTACCACATGTCATTACCTCAGCCTTCTAATCCCACAATTTTCGATGCTTAATGATCAATGCTCATCTAAGCTCATCCTGCATGAAAGGTTTGAGTTTACCTTCTTTGGGGAGTCAAGGTTTCCCATTTTATTTAGCTAAAATTTGTCTTCATGCCTGTTTTATAAAGCAGTTAAAGGTTGAAAGAATAAAGAAAAGGTAAAGCCTGGTTTGAACAGTTTTAGTCTATGTTTTTGCTTTAGAATGAATAATTTAGCTGGATAGAAACTGGTTTTTTTCATGATGTTGGTGGAATATGTTCACATAATTGGAACTGGCTATGTTCATAATTGCATAAATACTCTGCTAGATGTAGAATATAACATGACCCATTTTGTCAGTTCACACCATGACTATGAAAAATGGAATAGCAATAATGGCAGTGCTTGCATCTTTCAGAATTCATGGATACCAGGACAATGTTTTGGGAAGCCTATCATAGGTTACAATGTTCACATAGCTGCCAAGCACCTCTCAGAAGTGCCAGACATCAATAATAGTCCCTATTGTTCAAAGGAAGCAATAAGGACAAAAGAATCAATGATACTGCAACCAACATTGTAATTGCTACCCAAGAGGAAAATATTAATTCATGACCACAACATCCTTTGAAGCTAGCCAAAGGAGGGAGGGTAGGAATTCAGTCATACTATCCAGGCTGGCTGAGACCCATAGAGATATTGTAAGCCAAAAAACCCCACTTTACCACTAAGGCCTCAGAAAAAGGAGATTGCAGAGTATGCTGTTCAGAAGTGGGTTTTTTCCTGTCTGTCTCAAAAATTTGTGGCTTCATTTAGTCCTCAGAGTGATAATCAGAAAGGGTGATTGAAGTCCTTACTCCTAATGAGAAACGATGGAAATGTCCTAGTATCGTTGTGAGGAGCTTGAGATTTCACTTCCCCCAAATTAAACATGAACAGATAAAGGCCCAGGGAAATAAATTGCAAGCTCATCCAGACTGCCTCTTCACAAAGACATTCAGGGCTGGAACATAGACACAGTTTTCTGATGTTCTGGAGTTTCATCTTTATGGATATTCTTAATACTCTCTCATTTGATTAGATTAGGAATCAGCTCTTCTTATTACTTCAGCTGAATTCCAAAAATGGGAGAAGTCAAGGTAGTAGGAGTAGATAACCTTTCTCTAGAATGAGAAATCCATGTGTTAAAGAGCTGTGTCTCCCCAGAACTCACTTTCATAGTTGGTGGTCATGTGATTCAGTAGACCTACACCTAGCACTGTTCACACTTCTGATGTTCTAGTCAAAGTACCAAGTCTGGATTGTTCTGACTTGGCAAACTAAGCAAAAGTCCCTGTGAATTCCTAAAACACAATCAGAAGATATCTTAGCATCTGGGCACAATAGAAATCATTTAAAGTTATTGTTTATATTTGGATATTTTTTAAACAGAAATTTTCTCTTTTCAGATTCTACTGAAGTAGCATCTTGTTCATGAAGATGTTACATTTCTGGAATTCTCAGTGTTGGTTAAAAATTCCTTTGTAGGTAATACTGTTGCACACACTAAATCTGTGGGAAGTCAAGGAATTGTGCTGAAAGCTGTGGACTTTGAATTATAAGAACTGCAATTTTCAGATTCAAGTTGGCCACTTATTAAAACACTACCTGCCTAAAATGTCTATGATTAAGATTAAGTAAAATAAAAGATGTACCCACATCAAGTAAACTATATGGCACAGTACAAATGTAACAGTTTATTATTTTGCTCAAAACCTAATACGTGTTTGCACTCCCATACTGAAATCATTTATATTTATGTAATATCTTTCCTATATGATAGAAAGAGATTCTGCCCAGATTGGAGATGTTTATTGATAAGCTTCCTATCTAATTTTTGTCAGCCATTTATTTTAACAAGATAGCTTACCTCATAGCTGACTTGAAATTTGCCTCAAATATTCCACCGACAGTACAGACCCACTATTTATGGTGTAAAAATCAAACTAAACGTTTATAAAATCTGCAGAAGATTCCCACTAATGAAAGCACCATTCGTGGCGCGCTAAAACATGCGCACACATAGGTATTGCCCCATTTATCAGACATGAGAGCTAATTACCTCATACACCACTATATCTCTTCCACTCTCTGCATTTCAATTCCCAATATTAACACATAGGTGGTCAAGCTGACCATCGAATAGCCTGCATGAGTATGAATGCATTAAATAATTTAATGTTGGAAGAGTTTATTAAACTGCCACATTCTAATCAGCATGCGTACCTGCTTTCATTAATTTTGCACTGGTCCATGGTGTGTCTCCACAGCCAACACGAATAGCTCTAATGTTAATACGAGCTCTTAACAAACAGGGCCAGTTAATCAAGGGAAATTTACTATTAACCACATGGCCATGCATACTGCAATCTAATTACAATCAGATTTAACCCTCACCCTGCCACACCCATTTAGACATCTTTCTTATTACTTGTCAATGAAATGCCAGAAAATAAGGTATCATTATTTCATTATAGTGAGCAATATCTGCATCTGCATATGATTAGGAACACAAGAGGGTTCTCAGCTTGGTAAAGTTTCATGTCAGAGATTTTTGAATTGCATTACTTTTAAAGATCATCATGAAGAAATCCCCAATTCTGTTACCTAAATATAATTTTTTATTTTCTAAAAATAATTGATGACAGAGAGTTTCTCCAAATGAACATCGATACTCTAAATTGGTTCAGGTAGAATTCAGCATTTGGTATGTCAACAGTGTGCACAATATCTTGCTCTTTAGTTTCATCATTTGACTAAATCATCTCAGACAATAGCATTAAATCTGAGCTCTTGGGATCCCCATCATTTAACTGTATCTTTTTGCTTCCTGTTAGTGTATTAGAAAAACATCTGCCCTGAAGACTGACTTAGCATGTTTGGAGAAGCAGGCACAGGTCAGAAGCAAGTGTGCCAGCCTTGTTCACTTGCTTTTCCATCTCCAAATTGGCATAGTGCCTGGTTTGTTCTTTCGGGTTATATGAGCTTGTACATTTCTGTGATGGATTTTAGTTTTGGTATTTGTGCTGTGTTCAGTGAAGAGATCTGAATATGGAGAATGTTGAGATTTTGGAGAGACAATGCTGTTATTTATGTAAGACAGAAGATACATGTTTTTTTCAGTATTCTGATTTATGGAATATGAACCCACACTGAAGGAACTAAAGGATCCTATCAAGAGGTTCCTAGGAATACCTCTTTAATACCTGAAAGACTTTGGAAAGTATTTTACTGAAAGAATCTAATTATTCCCCATAGATACTTCTTCCTATTGGGGCAGACCATCTTCTTATGCTATATTTTATTTCATTGTAGATCAAATTATCTATATGTGTCGACTATACAATTAATTGCTTTAGTTGAGAGAAGGTTTGGGTAAAGAATTTCCTTCTGTATCCTAGCACAGTAATTCTATATCATATTGTATTTTCCCAATGATTCATGGGTTTGCAAATGAATTATAAGGTTTTGTTAGAAAGCAGAAATGACATCTATGCTTTACTCTGTTTTATGACATGATCGTCTTACTGTTGAAACAGTGATGCTATCAGATGTTAAGTTCATCTGATGGGGCTCTGTTTACACATCATTGGTCTGAAAGAACTTACAACTAGAGTTCTTTACAAGAACTTTCAAAATGGGATGCTATATACAACAGATTCAATGCACACATCTTACCACAAATCTATGCACTCCTTGAAGAAATGATAAGTTCTTCCTCTCTCTATAACTACCCTCAGGAGCATGTAAACCAAGATTGGAACTGGTGATGTGGCCAGAAAGGCTACAGCCCACAAGGGAACAACTGTAAGGGGGATCTTCAAGGACCCACATTAAGTTCTTCTAAGGATTCTGACTTGTGTGATAATATCAGTGTCAAATAAAGAAACATATTCTGTACTTTACAAAGTAAAAACAATGTGAATATGCAACAATACTTTTCAAAATGGCTGACTATAAATGAATCCTTTTGGAAATTGGAGAGTTTTGCTTGGCTTATGTGCTGCAGCCTTGGTATTTTCATCTACATATGTGTCTGGTTGTCTAGTCAATCTTTACAATTGGGTGAGAGCAGTGCACAAACTAGGAAGGTTGTGTTTCTATTCTTTTAGTTTTATCATCTTCAGAGAGAAAGAGAGGGGGACTAATTGATCTTCTAAAGTTTCAGAACATGTTCACTTTAATTCTGTAAAGTAATAGAACCTAAGGGACAATACAGGACTCTAAATTCTCTATAGAGCTATACAGCTGAATATTCAGGGGAATATCATCAACAGGCAAATAGATGACTTCTCTCCTTACTCATCTTTACAATTTCTGAAGTTTTATGTTGGAATACAAAGGGTATCAAATTCCTAGTCTCTTGCTTTTCTTCCAGTCCTTGCAGAATGTACAGGCTCTACACTGAGGGATAATAATGCAATAGTAGTCTATATGACTCATAAATATAATTTAGTCTGGAAATGTCATATGATAATCCCACATAAAGCCCTATTCATCAAAGGTCTGAGCTGTCAGGTCGTGATGGTTCTTTGATTATTTTACACATTGTTTACACAAGGAAGAGCCAACAGGCATATTCTATACACGGTTTAAGAAAGAAAAAGGCTCTTTAAAATTGAAGCTTTATCCTTTTCACAAACATGGCTAATTCTAAAAATGTGAGAGGCTAGGTAAGTTAAACTGGCTGGACAATGGTAAATACAAACCAGCTATACACATGCATGCATCTAGACACATGTATATAGACGTTGTACACTACGGAACCTGAGAATAAAGTTTACATTGTTGTATAAGAACAAGAAAATATAAGAAAATTAAATAAACATCATTTAGCCCTAGAAGTAGTGTTTGTCTGGAGTAACAGAAAGTTTTGTTCAATAAGGAACATCCACAACTATAAGTTGATGCAACATTTGCTTAATAACCCCAGAGGTTTGGGGCCAGGGGCCAGAAAGACTGAGCAGGGTATGAGCTTGTAAAGTTAATGGTGTCACCTGTAATTTAGGGAGAGAGGGGATTCCCAGAACACTGCTTATACTCACACCCCACCAAACATGCTGTTGTCATTTATTGAGACATTGATAGAAAAAATATGGGAAATATGCCAGTGTACCTGAGATTGCAAAATAAAAAATGCAACAAACAAAAACCTCTTTCATTTCTTTTCCTTGAATTTTCTTTTCATTCTTGATGAATATGTAATTTCTCTTGGAACACATAGGAAAGATGTTCAATGTAGAGCATAGAAACACAGTTGTCTGTAGGTCATGCTTTCCTAGTCAGGACACAGCTGTTTTATCCTGTACATTGTTCTCAACTTCTGTGGGTATTTCTAGGCCCCAGTAAGAGATGAGCTAATTAGAGAAACTTTAAAATGCTCTACTTCATATCTACAAACAATATATTTCATGTTATAACCATGCTGTTGTGAAAGGCAACATTGAATTGAATGGGCTACTAAGATGTGAGTGAAGGCAAAGCCTTTTTCTTAAAAATGAAGCTGACTTCAAAAATATTAAAGTGAAACTATAGTATAGATATTAAATGTTCTACAAAATTCTTTCATATGATATTATGTCAACCTAATTGTTAAATTTAATATGCATTAAAATTTCACTGTTTGAAAATACTTCGTAAGTTTATGTTTTTCTCACTTTGTAAAATTTTCAACTCCACCTTTATGATTTCTGAGAGCTCATAACAAATTGTGAATCAAGCCAGTCACTTGAAACCAAAATATTCCAAAAGCAAAAATATCATTTCAAAACTATATAGTAATATTGGGTTTCATGTGGGTCATGTGCATGCTTTTAAATAAAAAGTGTTACCTTGTGGAACACTGTAAGAGGCTTTAAATGCCAATACATCAAAATCCTGGGTAAAGCATCCACCATTTTAACTATTGAAGCAACTGATGTTTTAGAGCCTATTTCCAGAGGTTTTCTCTTAAGGTAGTGGCCTTTATTTTCAAGTACTCTTGATTGAAGGCATCAAGCTGGCTAGTGATGCTGTGTGATTAGCTGAAGCCCTTACAGCAGGTACATTCTCCCTGCTGGATCTCAACAGCTACATACCCTGCATTCCCTGAAACCCCACTGCAAACAATAATGATACACTACTCATGGTCACATTTTGACTTCCTAGGCTTGTCACCGGGGACTTTTGCAAGCTATCTCTATTTTTGCATTAAGTTCTATTGAGATTTTCTCTGGCACGTCTTGATGACAATCCCTCCCCTCTCCATCTCTCATCCTACCATGCTCCATATCCTCAACCTCCCACCCCCTGCTCTTCATATCAGCCAAGTAAGTTCTCTACAGCAGCATCAGACCATCTCCTATAGCAATCCTTTTCCTGGCAGGAGCTTTTCCTCTTATTTTGGCTTCCATTTTTAGTTTAATAATCTAGAATAAAATACATGGCTGGGCTTATGTTTATTTATGCCAGGCAAGTAAAGAAAGAAAATGCTGTTCCTAAGACTGCACCAGGAGATTCAAGCTCATTTTGAGACCCAAGACTAACCTAGTCAGCATATGTTTGAAAGCAGTCCCCAGATGGTAGTGCAATTGAGAAAGGTTGTGGTACATTTAGATGGTGGGGCCTCTCTGGAGGAAGTGGGTCACTGCTGGGGTGGGCATCAGGGGGCAGTGCTAAAGCCCAGCTCCACTTTTGCTTGCTAGCTGAAGGTGTAATGTGACCAAATGGCCACAGACTCCTGCCAAGCTCCCCAACCCCATCTAGTGAGGGACTGTAGTCCTTTAAATGGTAAGCCACAATGAGCCTCTCTGCCCTAGGTGCTCCTTACTGATATTTTAATCACAGCAAGAAGAAAAGAATCTAACAGATGCAGGTAATGTTTTGAACACTTTCTTCTAACAGCCAACATTTGGTTGCTCTTAAAACTGCACTATTGTGAACTGTAGTATGATCTAGCCAGGAACGTTTCTGAACCTCACAAACTGGTTAATTTATGCCTTCTCCCAAGAGGGTACCACAATTAAAAACAACTTGCTATCCTCTCCCTTCCGCCAGATCCCCTCTTTTCTTCTCAATCTTCCTCTCTAACTCGACTTGTTTAGGGGGCAAATATCTAATAGAAATCTTTGTCTTTTTATTGTTCTCCAGGTCCTCTTTCTTCTGGAAAAAGACTCATTCTTTCAAAATCATGATAGTCTGACAAGCTGAGGGCAATTACCTGATCAATATCAGTCCGAATGAGAAGCCCATGATGGATGCCCCCTTGGATTGAAAGGAAAGTAGCAGAGACATATTAAATTAAGCTAGTCTCATTTGGACAATCACTAGAAGATGCTGAAGCAAGGTAATTTGACCTTTAAAAAAAATCAAGAATGGTTTGCATGATCTCAGTCAGTATGAAGAAAATTCTCAGACAAGGTAATTACAGAATTTTAGTAATCACAGGGTTTTGCAACAAAGGATTTTCCTTGAGTCCTTTTGGATCTCAAACTACAAATTAAGAAAAAGTAGTGAGCCCATTTCTTCCATTCCTGTGGTGTAGGTGGGGGCATTCCATGGACAAAGTGGGCATGAGACAAAATGGGAAATGAGGTCTTGCCAGCTCCTCACACAGGACAAGTTCTAACCCATTTTTTTCAACTTGGCAGGTTAATAAACATTTTAATTATACTTTAACTTGAGACATCTTCTAAAGCCAAACCAGTAAATTTCTTCAGATTATGTTGTCATTGGCTGTTAACACAGCTAACAAGGCAATAGATCTTAGATATTTAGCCATTATTCCTTCTTCTTTGCTCAAATCATCAAAATCAACAGCGTGCACACTCATAAGACTTATTAATATAGTCTTGGTTCACCACATAGCTGTAAAGGGAACCTCTGCCTAGTGACTGTTTATAACAGCTAATATTTGGGTAGCTATAGAAATAAG
Source organism: Sigmodon hispidus (assembly GCA_004025045.1). Classification (NCBI taxonomy): domain Eukaryota; kingdom Metazoa; phylum Chordata; class Mammalia; order Rodentia; family Cricetidae; genus Sigmodon; species Sigmodon hispidus. Next base: position 89,563 of record PVIH01003255.1, on the reverse strand, counting down.
AAATGTGTTTAAATTTTAGTTAAAGCATCTTCCCTTCTCTGAGACAATATATTGGGGCATATTTCTTCTCTTGACTTAGTACAAAGATCAATAGCCTTTGTTGTGGTTTGAATGTGAAATGTCCCCCACAGGCCCATGTGTTTAAACAGTTGGTCCCCAGCTGGTAAAGTTATTTCTGAAGGTTGCAGAACCTTTTGTATATGAGGCCTTGCTGAAGACTTTCTCACTTCTGGACCAGTTCTGCCCTGTCTCTCCTTCTGCTTTGAGACAGCTGGGTGATGCAACTACCAGTTACTTTCTGTCATCCTTGCTCCAAAGCCACTCTGTTGGCATGCCTCCCCTGCCGTGAGAGACTGTACCTTCCAAACAAGAAACTACAAATAAAACCATACCTTCTTTAAGTTGCTTTTCAGGCAACCTGCCATAGCAGTGTGAAAAAAACAAACCAAGAAGAACAGTCGAAAATACTAATACAGTTCTGAAACCCCATAAATAACGAAAACATGACACACTGAGAGTTTGGGGCTTCTACCATGGAAACTGAAGGACTCTGAAGAAGCCATCTTTCTGTTCAGGATCCTCATTGCTTAGGAGCATAAAGTTACTTGCATGGCATAATCCAGTATACAATGGTAGAGTCTGAGTGTCAGCGTTTTTATGAGTGTCTTTGGGTGATGCTGTGATGGTGGTCCAAGGACTCTATTGAGAAACAGTTGCATCTGGTTCTCCTGTCCATCAGCCCCTGGCAGAGTAGTGAGTACAGCAGCTTAAAATGATGAGCATCAGTCACTTTTGCAAAGGCTTCCGTGAAAACGGACTGAGACTCATTCAGTCAAGTAAAACCTGATTTGATGACTTGTCACTTGCTAAAGAACTGCCACATTTCTTTCTATAGCTAGGATCCCTTTGTTTCATTCTAGTCTACATTGCTTAAACATATTCCGCATGTGAAAGTGTTCATAGAGGCATCCAGGACTTTTTACTTTTATCCTTTACTATCAAATATCCATCCCCCTTACATATAGCTAACTTGAATAAACCAGGCTTCCAGTTCCCTTCTGAGCGAAGGACATTTTATTACCAGGAAGAAAAGAGAGTCATAAATCAACCCACTTCATTCAGAATAAAAGTAAACATTTTTGGGATGTTATCATCTCTATTCCTCTTTTGCTTGCTCTGCCTCTGGACAGCCACCCATTCTAGGTCCCTTCTTTATTTCAGGATCTGTAGCTATAGAACCCTTCTCCATATTGTACTGCTTTCAAGCACACTATAATTTACTTGGAGAATATTATTCTTGGTTACCATTATGTAGATTATAAACTTCATAAAAATTAGAAATTTTATTTTTAGATTTGTTCATGTGATGTTACTATACAGTGACTGGCAGGTAGATGAAAGATTGTCAAGCTGATAGCTCCCTCTCCATGTGGCTTCATCCATACACAATAAGTAGGGCTAGAGGAGGCAAAATTCATGATGGGTAGAAATCCAAATCAAATGTACATTCACATACATACATATATGATTCAGAAAACATATTTGAATACCAATTATTCAAGGTAGGTATTAAAGGATGTGACTATGATAACTAATTTGTCTATTCCTTCAGTCAGCTGTTTTGAACTCCTCCATGAATATTGATTGTTGATATTAATGGAAATAAAGACAGGATAATTAGAGAATGTTGGTAATTACAGGGGGACAGTGAATGAGGGAGGGCCGCTGTTCCTTTTATCCACATTGTTTTGAACATATACTGTTAGGGATTTGCTGTTACTTAGGTGTTGTAGGACATACTTTTTGTTGTTTTTTTTCTGGTTTTGTATTTTAGTTTTTGAGACAGGGTTTCTCTTTGTAGCCCTGGCTGTCCTGGGACTCACTCTGTAGACTAGGCTGGCCTCAAATTCAGAAATCCACCTATCTCTGCTTCCTAGTTGCTGGGATTAAAGGTATGAGCCACCATCTCCTAGCTTTGTAGAACACATCTTAATTGGTGTTTATTTTGCCAAACTGATAATAGTAACTACTACCTCTATGAAGAATTTGTGATGTAAATCCGTAGTTAAGTGCTTTCCCTATGTTTCTATTTTTTTCAGAAGTTGCCCTGCTTAATGTGGTGTCAAGATTCACTGGCTTGCATGTAACAGAAATTGCTACTTAAACTGTTCATAATGTAATCAAATAGAGGAGATAAAATGCATTCAAGAAAAAAAAAATGCATCACCCCTAATTGTTAAAGTAGTAAAGATATCATAAGCAAAATTAAAATGTAGTATTAACAATCTGACCATTTAAAAGAATGGAGACCTAATATTATAACTATAGTCATATACTTTAATCAGTTTTAAGCCATTTTTTATTTTACTATGTTAAAGGATTTCTTTCTTTTTGAAGAATGAGTCTTTTCAATATGAATTATATTTTTATTTTTTCTTATTAAATTTTTCTGTATTCTTTTTTTAAGTTGTGTTTTAAGGTTAATAAATTTTAAATATTTTGCATTTCTTATTAAACATACTTTATGTACAATTATATTTTGAAAGAGGGGAACAGGTGTGTTTTCTACATAAGTGTTGGGGCATCAGTAATCTCAGAGCATTTTCTGTGATATATAAAAAAATAATTCTTAAACCTACTTTTATGTTGAAATATAGGCCAAATATTTTTACAAGTACCATATTTTACTTTCTTTGGCAAATATTTTTACAAGATAAAACTCAAGAGAGCTTTCTGTACTTAAATTCCTTGCAAGAGATAAATGCTTTTAAACTATTAGCTTTCTCAAGTTCATTAATTTCCAGCATAATAATATAGGTTGATAAAGTTAAAGTAGGAATCTTACCATAAAGTTTGCCTCACTCTTATTTCAGAGTTGAATCCTCAAACATGTTTGAGCTTTCATAGTTTTATCAATTCTACTCCTTCTTTGCTTTGTAGGTTGTTACTCAGATACTGTGAGTTCCTAATTTTAAATTTGAAAAAGATTGAAAAGCAAAATTCTGCTGGGAATCCATTTGTTTTATAATTTAATTGAAGATTTTTAAGCAATTTGAAAAAATATAGTCAAAAAATTTGGTCATGTATAAAAATGCATAATATTGTCAAGGGACAAGAAGATTGATTTAAAAGGAGTCCTTCAAAGATTTAGATCTTTCTAAAAATGACTTGGTGGAAAGTAAAGTTAAAAAACCTAAATTCCCATGTTGAAATTTTTTCCTATATTCAACATCACTATTGTCATATTTTGTTTGTTTGTAGTGTATATATGTGTATGTGTGTGTTTATATGTGTGTGTATGTGTATGTGGTTGATTTGTATTGTCACGTGTGATTTGTTGTAAGTATGTAGTTTGTATATGTGGGTCACATGAATATGTGTGTCCTTAGGGTATTTGTGTGGTATGTGTATGTGTGTGTGTGTGTGTGTGTGTGGTTTGTGTGTCTGTGTAGTATGTATGTATGTGTTGTGTGGGGGGTGTTTATGTATTATGTGTATATGGTATATATGCTCTGTGTGTTGTGTATGGTTTGGGTATGGGGGTGTTTGTGTGGCATGGTGTTTTGTGTGTGTGTGTGTGTGTGTGTGTGTGTGTACTTTGGGTGTGTCTGGGTATAGTTTCTATGTGTGTAGTTTGTATGTGTGTTTTGTGTGTGTTTATATGTATGTGAGGTATTTGTGAAGTGTGTGTATGATATATATGTTCTGTATGGCATGTGCATATGGCTACTGTGTATGTAGTGTATGTGTGTATTGTGTGTACGCTATGTTTTGTGTGGTGTGTATGTGGTTTGTGGGGCATGATATTATGTGTAGGGGAGTTGTGTGTGTAGTATGGTGGTTTGTGTGTGTGTGTGTGTGGTGTGGTGTGGTTTATTGTGTGTGTGTGATGTGTATAGAGTAACAGCTTCTGTTTTTCTTGGTGAAAAATTCCAAGGTCTTTGGATATTTTTATGACTTTTATGTACATTGTGTATTTATCCCATCAAAATTTTAAATCAATAATAGTTATATTTTAAGCAGGACATTGTGTTCCTATGAATTTTTATTAACATAGTAACTAATTGTGGCTTAGTGTTTTACTCCATCATTTACAATAGCCATCACAATCGTTTCAGATGTTTCATTTTTAACAGTAAAGTTCTGAAGTTTTCCTTTGAATCAATGAATTGAACGATAAAATTGAACCATTGTGAGAGTTAACTGATTTTCTGCCTAAAATATATAAAAAACTAACATTATTTGTTGATGAACTCAACATGTTGACAACTCAGCTTCACTTTTCATGCATGCATAAAACAAAACAAAACAGAATAAAAGCAAAGACAGTTTAAACAATAGTCCTTTGATCTTAGTGAAAAGTCTTGATTCACAGAGTGATTTGTAAACATACTTTCTGTAACTGTGTCAGTTAAATTAGTGGTTGGGGCACAGACTATAAAATAACCATGAACTTTTGAAATAGACATTGATGCTTTGTCAGTAGATTTACATCTTCTGACTCTCATGTGTCAGTTACATCTTGGATGGCCCCCAAAGTAAGTGATCTTAAGCCCTATGGGCAAGTTAAGTATTGACATTTTCATGTTTATATAAAATGCACTTTGGTGTGAGTGAGTGTGTGTGTGTGCGCGTGTGTGTTATGCATTTGTGTAGTCCTATTTACTTGATTTTAGATACACATGTATCAGGTAGATACAAATATACACATGTCCAAATAATGCTGACACTTGGTGTCTTCTACTTTATTTATCAAGGCAGAGTCTTCTGCAGAGCCCAGAGCTCACCACTTTTGGTTGTCTAGTGAGTCAGTTTGCCCAAAGTGAATGCTCCCATGTGCAAAGCAAAGGCAGCCATCATGCCTGCTTGGCTTTAACATGACTTCTGGGGATCTGAACTCCAGCTCCACACTTGTGCTTATACAGTTCCTCCCATAAACTTCAGAATGCACCATACATTTCCTAGCTCATTGACACTGAAATACTTACCCCAAACAAAAAAAGTTACATCAGGAATTAAATATGTAAGTAGTGATAAGTCAACAATAAATTATAGGCATGGCATGTTCAGTCTATACTTTTCATGCTGTTTGAGGAGAAAGTCTCAGTCATTTCCTACATATTCACTCATTTTTCACTGTGCTTTTTCTCCACATGGTGAGTGTCTGGGGCTCACAGGCTGAGGATCTAGCACATTTTCCTTGATAAAGGTAACAGCCTTATGTGTATCCTTTATTGAAACCTGAGACAGAAGGCCTGAGTTTCATCTAGCCATGTGCACCCAAGGCCCCTTCAAATTTCCTTAAAGGATAGTCTTAGTGATGTTGTATAGACAAAGAAATGGCAGACCCCTGTCCAGAGCACAGTCAGAGGTGAGCAGATTCCAGACCCTGGGCCGCTCATCTGCAGAAATCCTCTTTGGAGTCAGGGTCATACCCTAGGGTCTACTCTCAGACCAGTGTCCAGAGCAGAGTCAGAGATCGAGCAGACTCCTTGCTCAATGCAGACAAGAGACACACAAGCCCTCTAGCAACAACTGACTAGGAGCTGACTAATTGTGAACCACTGAAACCATGGGTACACACCAGTGCAAGAATACATGTTACAAAATAAAGAACAACAAGGCAACACCAGAAGAAACCAGCACACCAAGACCTGAACAGAGCAATGAAGAGGAAACAACAACAAATCACCTTTATGAAGATTATTGAAGCCTTAAAAGAGGATATAAAAAATTCCCTTAAAGAAATAGAAAAAAATGCAAATACACAATTGGAAGAGATGAACAAATCCTTGGAAAAAACCAAGAAAAGGAAAACTAAATATTGAAACAGAAGCGATAAAAACAGCACAAAATGAGGCAAAGGTAGAAATAGAAAATCTGAAGAAAAGAGCTAGTACTACAGATACAAGCATAACCAACAGAATCCAAGTGATGGAAGAGAGAATCTCTGGGGTGGAAAACCCAATAGTGGAATATTAGGGTCAACAAAGTGGATGCCTGTATATCTACTGGTTTTTTTTTTTTTTTTTGTGTGTGTGTGTGTGTGTGTGTGTGTGTGTGAAACTATAGTCAAGGAATCATAACACTAGACCAAATGAAACATCAGATCAACTAATATAATTTTAGCTCTGGGTGAAACAGAATTGCTACTCTAAGTTCAGGTAGCAGTTAGGGCAGAGTAAGAACAAAGGTGGTGCAGCAACGTGTAAAGTGGACATGAGTGACAGGCAAGGGGATGGGTAGAGTCAAACAGAAGGATGGACAGTTGCTAGGTCACATAGCACCTGGCAGACCTTGACATAGATCCTGAGCTTTAGTTCTTGCAACTCAGTGAGCCTTTGGGAAAATCTTACTCTAGTCAATTTTAGAATTGCACCCATCGCATTATTGACTGGGCAGTGGGAATGGACACCTCTAATGTGAGGCAGCCATTGCTACCATTAGGTAAAAGGTGACGGGGATTGGTTTAGTTTGAAATATGCAGATGTGGTAAGAAATGATGGAATTTGAAAATTATTTTAAATGTGCATCTCATAGAATTTGCTGATGAAAAGACTAGGAAATGCGAGGAAGACAGGCAGCAAAGATAAATCAGTATTTTAAGACGAGTCTCTGCGAAGAGCCCCAACTGTAAAACATAAAATTAAGAGGAACCATGTGTCTTAGTATTCTATTGCTGTTGGAAAACACCATTACCAGGTCAGCTTATAAAGTATCTGGTTCTGGGCTTATAATTTCATTCAGATATTTGCCTTAAATGACAGTCATACACTGTCCTATGCAAAGTCCCAGGCACACTTAGACACGCCAAACACATCTGTATTCATTCCATCACATTTTCTGAGGAAACTGTAGACATAGCACCTGAGAAAGTCAGAAAACACACATTATACTGGACTATAAACAAGGAGGTCATGGGCTGGACTGCTTCTGTATTCACATGGGCATCATCTGTTGATGTGTTCCTCTTTAGCTTTCCTGTTTGTTCATGTTGCACAAAAGGTCTCAAGCTTAGAGAGAGCCTCCTGTCTTAACGCACAAATGTACAGATTACAGGTGTGATTATGCACATGTGCACATACACACATATAAATAACAATTCAAAATAAATATTGCACTATCATAAATATGTAGATCAAATACTGAATCCAGAGAATAAGCAAAAGTCCATTAAACCATTACATTATGGAAGAATGTCACCTGTGAGTCTTCTCTGATCATCACATCCTGCAAACTTTGGGCTTCAAAATAATTCAAAGGATATCCAGCAGTTGCCAGCTCATAATATTTACCCATTGAGAAGTTAAATGGACTGTCTCCAATGATCTTTCCTTTATAGAAAGAATTCTTTAATACAGTAAAGTATATGTATTATTCAGGGCTGATTTGGGGTATTTTATTTCATTTGAGATGCAGAATCTTCTTCTAAACCAACTACTACTTTAAAAATGAAAATGTTGATGTTTTCATAGGTTGTGCTTTATACGTGCTAACGCAGTTACATAATGTTGATCCCATTGTAGATTTGTTGAAAGATTTCGGCCCTGGCTTTCTATATTCCTGTGTGATTAGGAAGATGATTCAAGAGACAACAACCATTCTGTAGAAATTCTTCTCTAAGAATTATGACCTTACTAGCCCTGGAAGTTGGCGAGATTTCCAGCATCGGATTTCATTTCCCTTTCTTTCTTCCCTTTTCCTCCCCTCCTTCCTCCTTTCCTTTCTTCTTCTCTTTTATCTTCTTTCATTTTTCCTCCCTCCCTTCCTCTCTTCCTTTTTCCTTTTCTTTCTCCCTCTTGTTCTGCTTTTCATTTCAGCCTCTCCCTCCCCATCCTCCTTCTCACACATCTCTTTCTGTCTTTTTAGCCCCCAATGCTCTGTGTTGCTGATGTTTTCACCTGACACTTCCAATTGTGCTCAGAAAATTCACCCCTCTGCTTTGCCTTTATTTGTCATAGCCAGGTCTTGCAGCACAAGCTTGCTCTCCTTGTTAAATATCCTGCCTGGCCTCCCCCTTTGGCCAATGGTGGGTGGCCCCCAAGCTGCAACAGAGGTGTTCATGTTGGAAATATGACCCTCAGCAGAGAATTAGACAAATAATGTGCAGAGAAGGGAGCACTGCACAATGAGCAGTTGGCAGAGTTCAGGCTATTTTTAAAGGTTAAGTTTGGCTGAAGCACCACGTGTAAAACTTAGTAGGTTTTGTGAACATAAAGATTGTGACCTAGGTGGAGAAGCAATAAAAGTAGGAGATTTGGAGTGTGAAGGAAGTGTTTACAGCCTCAGGAATGAATAGGATCACTTAGAAGTGGGTATAGGTAGAAAACACAGCTGCCGGCTAAGTCCCAGATCCTTTCTTCAGTTGTGTTTGTAGATATATAACATCTAAGACGTGTGTGTGTGTGTGTGTGTGTGTGTGTGTGTGTGTGTGTGTGTGTGTGTATGCCTATATATGTGCCATGTGAAGATGCATTTTGGAGGCCAGCAAAAATCATCCAGTATCTTTCTGCATCACACTTTTCTTATTCATTTAACATTAGGTCCCTCGCTGAACTGGAGGCTCACCTTTTGTCTAGGCTGACTGACCAGTGAGGTCATGGACTCTTCTCTGTCTTTGCAATTCTAGTGTTCTAGACAAACACAGACATACATATTTTTAAAAGTGGGTGCTGTGAATTTGATCTCAGATTCTCAGGAGTGCAGAGACTGAATATTCCTAGTCTCCTAAAATAATTTTATATAATAAATTAATTATAATTGATTAAAATTATGATAAACTGGTTAGAAAACAAAACCACCACTTATGCTCTATAGATTTTATGAAAATTAAATTGAATTAAAAAACAGTTCAAAGAAGGATTAGGGTACATAGATTATTCTTGAATAGCTTCCTAGATTATTATAAAAATTACAGCTCACTAATGTGTTAACTTTTTTATTTTCATTTTTAATTCACTTATTTACTAGAAAAGACACAGAAAATTAAATGTTATGGCATTCATGGTCTCAAATGGATAATGAGAAGAAATATGTGTCTACGGGAAGCATTTTTAGTTTTATTGGAGATTTTCTTGTAACAAAAGCAACATTTCCTCTTCTTTGTCATAGACTGTAAAGAGTGGCATTCCCCAAACACACCAATCATTGACTCCTCCAGTGCTTTACATGAGGGGACGCGGTGATCTATTAAGCACTTTGTGTTGGTACATGAGGACATACATTAAATAAAGGGGTGAGGACCTAAAGAAATCAAAGATAAAGGTTGAAGCCACTGACAATAAAAAATGACACATAGGAATACTGGAGATGAAGGACCTGATGAAGAGGTGTGGAGGAAGGAGCCTCTCAATGAGTATAATAGTGGAAAGAGCCCACCTCAGTGATTCCAAATTCCATCTCACTGATTTGGATCTCAAGAGCATCTTCCACATGGAAACAGAAAATCCAATGAAGGAAAACAACTTTCTGGCATACTTTCTGTCACACTATAGTCAGTGGCGGGGGGGAAAAGGTAGAGAGAGGACCAGTCAGACAGCTGAGATGACAATCTGTCCTGTAATAGAGCAATGGGTGTAATACGAACAAGAAATTTACACAAAGAACTTTTTACAATGGTCTTTAGTTACCCTAACACACTCATAAGGTAGATAGACTATGTCTAATGATCTTAAATATTTCCACAAGGATAGTAAGATATGGGGAGGGGAAGCAATTGTGAAATGCTATGTAATTATAAGGAAAACAAGCCTAAGGCCCCTTGGTGTTACTACTCACATACAAATCCAGGTGTGGTGACACCTGCTTATAATCCAAGAATCAAAAAGCTCAAGATGCTCACTGGGTCTCATTGGTCAACCGGCTTAGCCTAGTTTGAGAGCCTTGGTTGTTGCAAGAGATTTCTGGCCCCATTTGGGCAAGAGGTTAGGACCATGCCCACGACAGCTTTTCCCCACCAAAAATGAATCAGATGCTTATATTAATTTCATATGGTTTGGTCTATATCTCAAGCACATTACTAGCTAGCTCTTTCATCTTAATTCAACCCATTTCTAGTATTCTATCTGCCACGTGGCCCAGCCCATGGGTCACCTGGATTCTTTACATGGCTCTTCTTTAGGGTTCAGATAGAGACTGACCAACTCCGTTCTCCTTCTACCTGTCTCTCCTCTGATTCTCCACCCACTTCGATGGTGCTCCACAAAGGCCAAAACAGCTCCTTTATTTACAGAGAACAGTCCCATCACACTTGGTTGTCAGTAAAAGACCTTGCTTCAAAAAGTAAGGTTACTAGAGCTGCCTCAACATGTAAAAGCATTCGCTGCTCTTAGAGAGGACCCAGGTTTGTTTCCCAGTACCCATGTGACATATCACAAGAATCTATCATTTCAGTTATAGGGGAGTCAATGCTGTTATCTGACCTCCAAGAGCTCCAGGCACACACATAGTACACATATGTACATGGGGCAAACATTCATACACAGAAAATACAAACACACACAAGAAATTTAAAAATTTTAAGGTGGCTGCTTAATAATCATACCCAAAGTTGTCCTCTGTTGTCCAAACACATATGCACATACACATGTACAAACACTCCCTGTGTGCCCACTCACTACCTACTCCCCTAAAACACAAAATAATACATTGTCTTCACAGCTTTGAGGATGCTCTTTCTTTCCAGAACTCCTGAAGTCCCACTTCTTAAGTTTTTAATATTTATCTATCTATCTATCTATCTATCTATCTATCTATCTATCTATCTATCTATTTATTAGTCCTTATTTTCTAAAAACTAGATATTCTGCCAGGCTTTTATTCTCCAGGGAATTAAGGTAAGTTTGCTATTCACATTAAAAACATGGGCATATTTTCTGTATAGAGAACCCAGGCACCAACTTGACTGACAGTTAAGCCCTTTATCACGGATGACTGAGAGCTATTTTCTTGAGTATCTGATGAAAGGCTGTGTAATGAGGTTCAACACCACATTCTGTTACACAAATTCGAAGTCATATATTCATGTGTCTATTTGTCAATTAATTGACTAGATTGTATCTAGCTTGCCAAACAATAGTATATTAGTATTTTAACAACATATTATTTCTGTTTCATTAATTATATCATTAACATTTCTAGCAGTCACATTAATAACTAAACAATATGTCTAGTTTTATAGTTTTTCTTTGTTTATTGTATGGAATATTTTCATAGATATTTGATTGCCCTGGTCCTTTGCCTTATCAGTACATTGCCACTAGATATTTAATAAATCACTATGAATTTTATTCAGGATGAAGGAGATAAGTGAGAAAATTAACTCACCTACTTTTTCTACTTTGCTATACCTTTTGCAAGACTCCAAAATGCTATTAACTCTATTGTTAAGTTTTTTATACTCTGTGATTATAATTGTCTTCTCTACTTTGTCTATAAGTTGCTACAAATTGAATATAAATGAACTCTTGTATATGATTGTACTAAAATATTATTTTTAGCAGAATAAAGTGATTGGATTCACAAAGATGCAGTATTAACCTATGTCATTGAACTTCTCCCTCTTGGAGGATGATGCCAAGTCCAAGCATTTTGCAGGCATATGAAACCATTTTGGCACAGAAGCACTATATTGTCACCTACAAAATTATTACAAAAGAATTGTATAATAGAGTTACAGAAAACTCAGGAAAAACATCATATTGATGTAACTTAGCAGTTTTCTGTAAGGCTGCATTTGTGTTTCCATATCTGTTCTTGGCTCTCAGGCCATAGTGCAAGCACACCTTATAGTGGAAGACCTTTCGGCTGGGATCTCCTTTGTTCTCTTTACAGTGTGTTTCTTTACAGCTTTCACTGCACATGTTTAAGCTAAATGCTTCTATTTTCTTATTAAGGCAGATGACTTTATCATACCACAAAGATTTTTAATGTCAGAATTATGCAATTTACAATAGAATTGACTTGCCTATTAAAGAAATTCTTTACGTTGCTCTCATTAATTTGACCTACTTATTAAGCCCACTACACAATCACCTTTTTGCATTGCCCTATTATACTTCATTGTATTTAAATTCTCTTATACTTTTAAAGATTCTTGTTTCATTTTGCTGGAATGCATGCTGAAGCAATTTACTTGTTATGGATTGTAGTAAGAAGTTTCTGGCTCATTCAGCCTTGAGATCTGGAACTGCAGACCCTCAGTCCCACAGAAACACACAGAGGCTTATATTAATTACAAGCTGATTGATCTATGGCTCAGGTTTGTTACTTGCTAACTCTTATACTTTAAGTAAACTTATATTTCTACTTACATTTAGCCTTGCAGCTTGGTATCTCTTTGTTCAGTGTTGCATTCTCATCTTCTTTCCTCTGTGTCTGGCTGTATTTGTTGTTCTGCTCTTTTGCTTCCCAGAATTCTCTTTGTCTGGTTCCTCCTCATCTACTTCCTGTCTAGCTACTTGACCAATTAGCATTTTATTAAACCAATAATTACAGTGACAAATATTGACAGTGTACAAGAGCATAGTCCTTCAGCAATGGATCTTAAAGAATTCTTATGCAGAAGACCAGGTAGGCTACCCACAGACTTTCTTTGTTCTTTCTATTTTTCAAGAACAATCCCTCAGAATTGTCCCTAGTGTTGCAACTGAATAGCAACTTCCATCTCCCTAACCCCTCCCCACATCTCCTGAAGATCCCACAGACCATCCACTCTCTACATTTCTTGATGCATAACCCCCAAATCAAGCAGAAGCCCCTTGTTCAACTACAGGTCAAGCATGCCAGAAAACTATGTGAGCTGCCTACAGACCTATGCTTTTATACTCTCTCTGCTCCCCTAGGCCTAATACCTCAGGCTCTTCCTTGTAATATGAAGTTTATGGCCTGGCCTTTCCAGCCTAGCCCCAAGGTTGGGACCTATTCACAGCCCCATTACCTATTTGCCCCAAATAATCACACAAATGCTTATTATATTAAATCCATGCTGATTGAACTATGGTCCAGGCATATAACTTGCAGATTCTTAAATTAACTTATGATTCTCATCTTTTTTAGTCATGTAGCTTGGTACCTTTTCTCAGAGTAACATTTCAAGTTCTTCCTTCTGCATCTGGTGGTGTCTCTGCTCTGTTCTTCCTGTTCTCAGAGTTTTTTATATGGTAGCCCCACACACACTTCCTGTGTGCCTTCTGGCCAATCAGCTTTTTATTAAACCAGTAGGAGGGACAAATATTTCCAATGTAACAGAACATAGTCCCACAGACCATCCCTAGCACTGCAATGACCAAGTGCAGGCTCTTTTCTCTCCTGCCTTTATCTCCAGTGTACCCCATAGACTCACTTCCTTCTACATTTCACTATATCCCAGGATCACCTCCAGCAGATATTCCTTGTGAACACAACAGCCTAGCAAGTCCATAAAACAGGCAACACACAACCATCACACTCCCTGAAAATACAAAGAGGAAACAGAAACCAAGGAACAATATACCCATCCAACAAAGACTAACCCAGAAAATAGTAATCACCTCAACCCAGATAACTAGACACCAGTATAAGATCAAAATCAATACCAGCCATAATAATATGTCTCCACCTAAAAGAACTCCTGTCACTAACATTTAGGAAAAACTAAGCTCCAGAGTTAATTATTTTGGAAACAGCTGCTGGGTATTTGAGGGATTCTGTCTCACCAGAAACAGATGCCTGTAAAGGCAAAAGAAGTTTACAGAATACCAAGTAGATTGGACCAGAAAAGAAATTCTGCTCACCAGGTAATAATCAAAACACTAAACATACAGAACCAAAATATAATATTAAAAGTTTCAGGGGGAAAATACTAAGTAACATATAAAGGCAGATCTATTATAGTTGTACCTGATATCACAATGGAGACTCTAAAAGTCAGGAGGCCCTGGACAGATGTGATGAAGACTCTAGGAGAACAGAGTAGTCTGCCAGCCCAGACTACTATACCCAACAAAACTGTCCATAATCATGGATGGAAAAAAATAAAATGCTCTATGAAAAGTCAATTTCAAACAGCTTCTGTCTACAAATCCAGCCCTATAGAAGGTACTAGAGGAAAATTCAAGTTAAGAAGGTTAATTATACTTATAAAATCACAGGAAATAATCTCATACCAGCAAAACCAAAAGAAGGAAAGCACACCCATACCATCACCACCACCACAACCTACAACAATAACAAAATAATAGAAATCAATAAACATTGGTCATTTATATCTCTCAATAGCAACAGTCTCAATTTTCCCAAAAAAAGACATTCTAGTAGAATGTGCAAGAAAAAAAAAAAAAAGAAAAAGGAAAAAACAGTTTCCATCCATCTGTTGTATCCAAGAAAAACCTTCAACATCAAGGATAGGCATCACCCTAGGGTAAAAGTTGAAAAAATATTCCAAGCAAATAACAATGAAAATCAAGTGGATGTAGTCATTTTAATATATAACAAAATAGACTTCAAGCCAAAACAAATCATAAGAGTTAAGAAAGGACACTATTTATTCATCAAAAGAAAAATATCACCAAGATGACATCAATTCTTAAGATCTTTGCCACAAACACAAGGGTACCTACATTTATAAAAGAAACGTTATTATTGCTTAAATTATATATTGACCCTCTCACACTGATATAGACTTCAATATCCTATTCTTACCAATGGACAGTTGATCAAGATAAAATCAAACAGAGAAATACTGAAGATAGCAGTTGTTATAAACCAAATGGACCTAACAAATATTTACAAAACATTTCACCCAAAAACATCTTCTCTGTATTTCATAGAACTCTCTCCAAAACTGACCACATACTTAAACACAATGAAAGTCTCAAAAGATACAAGAAAATGAAAATATTTCATGCATCTTTTCAGACCACCATGAAGTAAAGCTGGATATCAACAACAGAAACAACAAAAAGCTTATAAACTCAGGAAAACTAAAAATCTCTATTCTATGAAAATAGATGGGTCAAGACAGAAATGAAAGAATGAAAAGACTTTCTAAAATTCAATGAAAATGAATACATTGCTTTTCCAAACGTATGGGATACAATGAAAGCAGTGCTAAGACAAAAGTACATAGCAATAAGTGCCTACATAAAATACTGGAGAGATCTCATATTAGCAACTTAACAACATACCTGAAAGCTCTAGAAAAAATGAATAAGCACAAAGAAAAAGAGTAGATAGCAAGGAATACTCAAAGTTAGGGCTGATTCAATAAAATATAAATAAACAGAACAATGCAAAGAATCAATGAAACAAAGAGTTTGTTCTTTGAAAAAATCAATAATGTAGACAAACCTTTATCCAAACAAACTAAAAGTCACTGAGAGAATATCAAAATTAACAAAACTGGGAAGAAAAAGGTGGATACATCCAACTCACTGAGGAAATCTAGAGAATCATAGGAATATATTTTTAAAAATCCTATATTCCTCTGAATTGGAAAGTCTAATAGAAATGTATAATTTTCTCTATAGGTATAGTTTAGCAAAGTTAAATCAAGAGCAGATAAACAATTTAAATAGACCTATAACCTCTAAGGAAATAGAAGCAGTCATTAAAAGAACTCATTAAAAACCCAGGGCTAGACAGTTTTAATGTAGAATTCTACAAGACTTTCAAAGAAGAGCTAATGCTAGTACTCTTCAAATTATTCCACAAAATAAAAAAGAATGTTGCTCAATTCATTTTATGAGGCCACAGTTACCATGATACATAAACCACATAACACTTAACAAAGAAAGAGAATTACGGACAAATTTCCCTTAAAAAACACAGATGCAGAAATGCTTAATAAAACACTTGCAAGCTGAATCCAAGAACACATCAAAAAGATCATCCACCGTGAACAAGTAGGCTTCTTTACAGACATTGAAAAGACAATTTTCAACTTTATATGGAAAACAAAAAACTCATGATAACTAAAACAATTCTGAACAATAAAAATTGCTGAGGTACTATCATCTGATCTCAAGTTGTATTACCCAGCTATAATAATAAACACTTCATAGTATCAGCAAAAAGACAGATACATTGATTAATGCAGTTGAACTCAATACCTATGGACACCTTAATTTTGTTAAAGAAGGCAGAAATACACACTGAAGTAAGAAAGACAACATCTTCAACAAATGGTGCTGTCTAAACTTGATGTCTGCGTGTAGAAGAATGCCAATAGACCCATATTTATCTTCCTGCAGAATACCAAAGTCCAAATGTCAAAGACCTTAACATAAAACCATATACACTGAACTTGACAGAAGAGAAAGTGGGGAACAGCCTTGAATGCATTGGCAAAGGAAACAACCTCCTGAATCAGTAGAACAGGCATTGAGTCAAATAATTAGTAAATAGGACTTTACAACACTGAAAAGCTTCTGTGATGTAAAGAGCATAGTTAATCAAACAAAGAGGCAGCCCACAGAATGGGAAAAGTTTTAACAGCTCCACATTTGATATAGGACTAATATCCAAGATATATAATGAACTCAAGAAATTAGATATAAAAAAACAAATAATCAAAATATAAAAGTGGGACATAGATCTAAACAGAGAATTCTCAGTAGAAGAATATCTCAAATGACTGAGAAATACTTAAATATTCAACATCATTAGTGATTAGGGAAATGAATATCAAAGCTATAAGATTTCATCTTATACCAGTCAGAATGGCTAAGACAAATAACACAAGTGACAGTTCATGCTGACAAGAATGTGTAACAAGAGGAACATTCCTTCATGGCTGGTGGAAGTGCAAATTTGTACACTAACCCTATGGAAAACAACATGGAAGTTTCTCAGAAAATTGAGAATTAATCTACTTCAAGACACAGATATACCACTCTTGAACTTATATCCAAAGGGTTCTCCATTCTACCACAAAGACACTTGCTCAAGTATATTCATAACAGCTTCATTCATAATAGCCAGAAGATGGACACAATCCACATGTCCCTCAACTGAAGGATGGATACAAAATGTGGTACATTTCCCTAGCGGAGTATTTCTCAGCTGTTAACAAAAATGACACCATAAAATTTGTCGACAAAGAAACAGAACTAGAAAAACATATTGTGAGTGAGGTAACCCAGATCCAGAAAGATAAGTATGGTATGTACTCACTTATAAGTAGACCTGAGCCAAGAAATAAATAATAACCAAGCTATAGTCTATAGGTTCAGAGAGATTAGGAAAAAAGGAGGAGTCTAAGGGAGTGCAAGAATCTCCCTGGGAAGGGGAAGAAGAATACATTTTCCAAGAGAACTGGGGGCAGGTGTGGACATCTGGAAGGATCAGGTATTCATGTGGGGGAAGGATGAAAAGAGAAAGTATGATGTAGAGACAGCTGTAATGGGGGGGGCACTTGAGGTCAGTGTGGAAACCTAGTACAGTGGAAACTTCCTGGTGTCCATGAAGATGATCCTAGTGAGGATCAACTGTCCATCTCTTCCAGCCAGGTAAAGCTTCTAGTGGCTGGACTGGGTTGTATTTGGTTGAATATTGGCTAAATAAGGTTCCATGGAGAGCCTCAAATAACTCAGTCTCATGCTAGGATTGAGGATTGCTCTCTACAAACTGACAGCAAAGCCTCATTGCAGAGGACAACATTCACAAAGTCATTGAATGTGGAAAGGTCATGAGTACCTGCATGGATTCTTCACACCGACATGATAGTCTATTTAGTGCAGAAAGGTACTATGCAGGCTACCGAAAGAGAAACATGGACACTAACTCAGACACAAAACATTTGACCAATAATCTGTCCAGCCTTTAAGATGTACTGGGCAATGTTGGCACAGAACTTGTGGAAGTGGCTTAACTAATGTCTGATTTAACTTGAGGCCTATGTTGCCAAGAGAGAGCTCATGCCTGAAATTGCTTGGATGACCACTGGGGACTGGAGAGCCCAGAGACCTGGGGAAGAATCAAACATGATTGGTCAAAAAAAATCAGTGAAATGATTTCTAATGATTTATGCTATACTCACAGATTAATACTTTATCCAGTCATCATTAGATAGCCTTCCCCTGGCAGCAGATGGGAGTAGATGCAGACACTCACAGCCAGATATTATGTGGAGAGTCTAAATCAGAAACCTCCATTGAGTTCCTACCTTCTGAGCTCAAGGAATTCTATGGAAGAGGGCACAAAAGAATTCTAAGATTAGAGGGGATAGAAAATACCAGGAGTAAACAGCCCACTGAATGAATCCACAGGGCACATATGGGTTCATAGAGACTGAAGCTGCAAGCACAGAGCCTGCATGGGTCTGTACTAGGCCTTCTGCATGTAAGTTGTACCTGTTTGCTTTGTGTTTTTGTGGAACTCATGTCTAACTGTGAAAGCAGGTGTGTCTTTGACTCTTTTTACCTGCTCTTGGAACTCTTTTCTTCCTGTTAAGGTGCCTTGTCCAGCTTTGGGACGGGGGCTCTTGAGTTGTATTTTGTTTTTTGTGTTTGGTTGTTGTCTTTTGAAGGCCTGCTCTTATCTGATGGGACACGTAGGAAGAGTGGACCTGGGGAAGAAGAGAGGTGGGTCAACTGGGAGGAGTGGAAGGAGGGGAAATTATGACTTGAATGTATTGTATTAGAAAAGAATTTATTTTCAATAATGCATATATATTATTAAAGCATATATTTAATATGTATTATTGAAATGCATATCAAAATGGTTGCTTGTTGTTTCACTTCTGATTAAAAACATGAAGTCAATCTAATTTTTGATTCTTCCTAGATGATTTCTTTCCAGGACTTATCTCTTACCAATTCTAAATTGAAGATGTTTCTGGGCTGACAGTTTCATTAATCAGTAACACTTTTACAGTACACAAATTTTCTTTTGTTTGTCTGGTCATCTTTCTCATTTTCTTCAAGAACTAAAATAAAATATTTAGCTGGTTCTGGATGGTGTTTTGATAAAGAACTCTCAGATGATGACTCCACCACGTTCTCAGCTATGTTCATTTACTCCTGAATTCTTTTCGGTTGAGGTTTACTTTTTAGAAATCTTAATTTCAGTAGGTATCTTCTTGATTTTCTTATATGCACTCTTATAGAGATATCTAATTGGGTTTGGTGCTGTTATATATTATTTCTTACTATCTTTTGGGATAGCAGTGAGATTTTTCTTCTATTACTTCATTAGCTCCATTTTCCTGGGGCTCTATTTATAACCTTTCATGTTACAGGCTAGGTAACAATGAACATATATCAATAAGTTGATAACATATTATTAGCATAAGTTGATAACAAGTTTCATGGTCACTCTTGTACTCTTTCTGGAAAGTATACTATTAGGTTATGCTTCAAATACACAGTCTTCCATGTTTAGTGAGTAGGTAGGGAATAGACAGGCAAGTTCAGAACTGTCAGTACAGCCTATCACAGGAACATGTCCTCTGAGGTCAGCATGACTGCTTCGTTGTTGTGCAGTCTACAGCTATCTCTTCTTCCCAGTCCCAGAGCCTCCTCAAGAACCTTCTGATAATAAATATAGTGCTTTGTTTGGAAATCAGGTCTCAATAACCCAATTAGGCTGACCTTTGAGAAATTCTCCCCTAAGTTCAGGGTGCCTTTTCTTACATATATAATTACAATTCTTGAAAGTCCAATTTATTATCAATAAAAGTAAATACATGCAAGGTGGGACAGGTAGCCTTCTAGAAAGACAAAAACATTAAGAGATTATTGCAGTAGTAAAAAATTTCTTTGATAAATCAAGACATAGAAGACTATCAATATGAATATCTTTTTTAGACCAACCTGGTTCAGATAAGGGAAACTCAATGTTTCCCACATGTGATTTTTTTCACACTGTAAATTATAAACTTTCATTCCCTTACTATAGTCTTATAAAGGTTCTGTCTGTACTGTTGAGTCTGTTTCTGAATACTGTTACATGTCCCTATTTCATGGCTTGTAAGTGCTAAATGATAAATGTAGAACATCACATTTAAAGAAGAAGCATGTTTGCTATTTCGATGGGAATTTTCTTTAAATTTATTTCTTTTTTCGCATTTTGTGTGTGTGTGTGTGTGTGTGTGTGTGTGTGTGTGTGTGTGTGTGTGTGTTAGCGGTGGGGGATATGGAAGCCAGAGGACAACCTTGGGTGTTGTTCTTCAGGCCTTGTGTTTTTTTGTTTTTGTTTTTGTTTTTTTTGAGACAGTCTATCACTGGCCTAAACTCACCAGTTAGCCTAGGCCTAGGCTAGCAGACTCCTGCTTCTCCCTCCTCTGAGCACAGATTTTAAGTACACACCACTACCATGCTTGACGTTTTTACATGGATTCTGGAGATTGAACTTAGGCTATCATGCTTTTGTGGCAACCAGGTAGGAGAGCTATAGATCTCACATACTAAATATATTTACAATAAATTATATGTTTCTTTGTGGGTTTTTTTGTTTTGTTTGTTTGACAGCATCTCAATTTGTATTCTGTTGCTGTGAAAAGATACCATGACCAAGGCAACTCTTATAAAGAAAGAATTTAATTGGAGCCTTGCTTACTATTTTAGAGGCTTAGTCTATTATCAACATTGTGGGAAACAGGAGTGGTGCTGAAGAAGTAGCTAAGAGGCTTTTATCTAGATCCACAAGTAGGAGAGAGAGAGAGAGAGAGCAAAAGAGACAGGGGGATGTTGCAGACTTTTGAAACTTTAAAGCCCATACACACTGACACACCTCCTCCAACAAGGCCACACCTCTTAATCCTTTCAAAACAGTTCCACTGTGTACCAAGCATATAAACATATGAGTCTGTGGGGGGGCATTCTCATTCAAACCACAATAAAAGCCATGTGTTCCAAAAACTATGGAACCTTATAAGCCCCCAAAGTCATGCGTTTTTATTATCATTGTTACCTACCATATTCATGGTGACTAGCCTGACTTAAAGTAGTTACTTCAAAGAATATTTGGTGACTCAATAAATGATGACAATAAATTCTCTCTCTCTCTCTCCTCTCTCTCTCTGTGTGTGTGTGTGTGTGTGTGTGTGTGTGTGTGACACATACATCATACATACACAATGCAAATAATTAAAGAAAATCCCTCCATTAAAATAACATACATATTCTTGGCCTAACAGAGGTGGCAATGCAGATTATTTTCTGTCCTCTAAGATTTTTGGCCAGCATTACCCTACAGGAGCTGATGCAGATAGCAGATAGCTTTTCTCCAGGCTCTTCTGGGTATTTTCCCTATGAAAGACATGGTCACTGAACAACACCCCATAATTAGGGAAGTATCCATGTCTTTTCAGACAGTTTGTGGAGATGATACTCAGTGTTTTAGCAGTGAGAAAAGAGAAAGACAGCCCAATACAATAGAGTAGCAGATGAGTGCTCCTGTCTATTAATTGGAAAGGAGTATGCATGGGAAATATATAATAACCATTTACCAGGGTGCTAACAGTGTTTGAAATTCTATTAGATGACATGATGAGGAATCTCAAGATGGATGGAGTTGTTATATATTTGGTTTCTTGACTGTGCTTGCCAGAGCCTTTAAATCGGTTTAGTATCCTATTAATGTGTCCATTATGAACCCAATTTCTTACCTTAGTCATTTTAAATCTCATCTGTCTATAACTTAGTATATGTTATTAGCCCAAATTCAAGCATTTTATATAAACTATAATTTGTAGTTGTTAAACTGGTTTTGACTTATTGGTCTCACATTAAAATCTTAATAGGTAGAGTAATTGGTACTCTTAACCATAGCGGGTAAGAGAATTTCACGAGTGAGTACTGTTTCCAAATACATGAAAAGCTGTGAAATGAGCATGTCCTCAGCTGTGCCTCTCCACCCTTGGAAATTCCATGCATTCCAGGTTTGCTTTCCTGAGCTGTCCCAGTTACATCCCCCAAACGTCCTGGCTTTCCTCTGACGAATACCTGTCCTTTCTCACAGGGGATTCTCTCCCCAAAAGCAGCCAAAAATCTATGTTGCAGATAAAAAACCATGGACTTTCAAATGCTCTTTTTCCATAGATGCAAGCTTGAGAACATCCTTAGAGAGAAAAGTGGATTACCAGGACCTCCGAGCAACCTGTGGTCCAAATCCTGCATTGTATCGAAGTCATGGGCTTCCAGCATCCCGTCACTGCTTCCTTTGCCCACGTTCGCAACCTCACCTTGGCTCACACTGAGCAAAGTCACTCAGTCTCCTCCTCCCTTACAGAGCCGGCTCCTAGGCACAGGTCTCCGTGAATTGTAATCTCCCTCGCCAGCATCAGCAAGGCCAATGCGTGTCTAAGTGCTAAAGGAGCAGATATCATGATGCTGGGTTCATGAACCTGTTTATCCTCCCCGCCTACCTGCAAAGTCTCTGGTGCCTCCTGGATGTCTTCAAGTGTTTCTCCTCTCTCTAATTGAGAGAAGCAAAACCTTCTGGGGTACGATAAAATTGCATTAAGAAGGCAAGAAACAGATGGAAAATAAGTGGGTTCAGGTGCTCTTGGGAAACAAGTACCACTGCAGGTCAGCAGCAAAGGAACGCTGGATTTTTGTCTTTTAACATTTGTACTGAAGCAGAGGAAGTTTCGAGGTGAGCAGTCAAGGTTTTTCTCTCATTGGCACAACTAATTTCATAGGCTGGATCTGGTTAAAGGCTGCTACTCCCTAGATCCCTGGAGAAATTTTCTGGTGGCCCTCAGTGGTGCATGGAAGGCAAGCACTACCCTTGACTCCTGGTAAAGCAGTGTTCTCCCTCTCGTTTGTAGTCGGGAGGAGGTCTTCAAAGAAGTTGACAGAGACACCAAATCTAATACTGACTCATCTTATTCAAGTCTCTTACAATCCCTGAGCCTCCATTTTCTGATGGCCAACTATGGCCATGGTTTTGGAAGTATGTACACATGTAAATTGGAGGCATCTGTAAGAGGAGCTTCACAAGCCTGAGGTCTGAATAGCCCACCCTAGGACCTATCCTCCCAGTTAAGGTGTGAATGGGTCAGTCTTGGAAGATTAATATTGCCATGGAATCAAAAGACACAATGACTGATGTTTTTGTCAGATATGCTCTACCCAACTGACCACTGATGCTAGCCAGCGCTGACTAGGTAGGTACTCACCATGTGCTTCACCCTGTACTGTTGACTTGATTTCTCATTTGGTTGCCCATCTCTCAAAATGCCACCAGGAATGGTCCTATTTTTACTCCCACCTTACAAATGAGTGAAGCAAGCTATAAAGAGTTGTAAATGGCTCATGGAAGATTCCACCAGGGAGATGGGCACTGACATGTTGAGCTAGGCTGGTGTCTCAGCATTCACATCCTTCACTCGGAAAGGCTGAATTTGAAGCAAAAAAAGGATATTTGTTCTGGCCTCCTGCTCTTGCTACATAAGTATAAATCTAACCTCATGTGGAGTAACAGGTCCAGTAGAGTTTTACTGATACAGGCTTTGTGCTATAACTTATATACAATGGCTTGGGGCAACTGTGAACACATCCGCTGAGGTTTATTGCCTGGCAGCCTAAGATTTATAACCTACATATGGTGGTGGTATGTGTTTTGGGCCCCCTCATTTTCTTAGTGAGATAGTGAGTTTCTCAAAGGTTGGTGGATAGCTTTTTACGTCTCTTACACAATTCCTACTTACGACTCTTTGGGGTTCAGTAAATGGATTTGATTAACTGCCTCAATTTCAGTGACTCTACATATTGGTCACAATAACTAAATTTGCAAACTATAGAAGGGCTTCGTGTCATGGTACAGCTGCTTAGGAATTTCACTTTAAGACGTGGAACTCTGAACGTTAAATTGGTTTTATGGCACCAAACTGAAACTTACTGTAGTTTTTTGTTTGTTTGTTTGTGATTGTGTGTATGTCTGAGATGGCTCAGAGGTTAAGATCAGTGGGTGTTCTTCCAGAAGTCCTGAGTTCAATTCCTAGCAACACATGGTGGCTCACAACCATCTATAATCAAATCTGATTCCTTCCTCTGATGTCCCTGAAGACAGATCACTCAATATACATTAAATAAAAATAAATAATAAAAGGAAAGAAAGAAATGCTTGTAACATTTCAGGAACTTGCAGTTCATGGAAATTAAGTCAAATGAGATCCACCAGAAGAGTAGCACTGCAAATGAAAGGCTGTTCAGTGGTTCCTGGGAGGAGAACACACGAAGCTCTGTTAGCTCAAGAATTCTTCACTTGGCAGTGAACAGAATCAATTCTGAGTTGATCCAGTCCCTTAGGAGAAAGAGGTCTTATTCCTACACAGAAATACTAATGGGGCAGTTCATGAAACCCCTAAAATCATTCTGTAGAATTAAAGAAAAGTAGAACAATCTTTTTCATAATTGAGGTGGAAATTGAAGGATGCAGTTGTTGTCTTGTGCATGCAAAGAAGTACTGTTTCCAGCTTTAAAGCTTGCATTTTGAGCCTGGGTGGTAGCTTTATCTGCCTTGGCAGCATTCAGGAAAGGAAGATTTCAGAAACTACTTCAGAAACCAGTGAGGTGACATAGGGTGACCTGTTCCAATATAAAAACAATTTTATTCTGTAATGCTCACACTGGCTACAAATGAAAGTAAAGTACAAGGGAAACTGAGTCTCAGATCAAGTAACATGTCTATCACCATTAGGCAGTAAGAGGTGAGGCAGAAATTCAAACTTAGAGTTGATTCCAAAGTAAATGTTACATGTATGGTGTCTCATTTGACAAATTACAAAAGCCTCATCATGCTGTGGGTCCTTGTGTATTCCTCTCTGTAAACACTGCATTGACAGAAAAATGAAAAGTAACTCAACATTAAAAGTTTACTTTTATTCCATGTCTATCAAAGTTCCACAGTAACTGCCTATTTTCTTTTTTACCATAAAGTTTTATTTTATTTTTTTTAACTAGAACTTTTCAACCTTCTGTGATCTCTTTATAATTCCCCTTAGAATGCATAATTGTGCTCGATCAATTTGTTAGAGGCTTTTGAAGTGTTAAAAAAACTACATTAAAATTATTTTCTTTCAGGTTTTATGTTAATGAACATAGGTGCTATTCAGAGCAAAGTCAGCGTGTCAAGGGAACTTTAGTTAAAGTTATTCATACATAAACTAAAAAAGGAAACATCTTTAGTAGAGGAAAAATACATTTAATGAGTAAGTACGGCACACAATTCCTCCTTTCAGAAATGTCAGCTCACATTGAGCCTCCATTCTAGATATCTTACAATTACTTTGTCAACAGAAGGTAGGGTTGTGATGGATGACACGCTGGTTCTGGAAACCAAACTTTCTGTGAGTTACTTAGGCTGAAACTAAGTGCTTTTACATCCCACTCTTATTGATGAGAGTGGTTTTATATTTATCACCCTGTCATTTCAGTTGACTGTATCAGGCTCTTCACTGGAAGAATATGGACACTAATGGAGGTGTGTCCTCAGTGCCCTAGTGGGTCACAGATTCATTCCTGAACAAAGTCAGGACACAAACCAGATTGTATGGAGGCTCACACATAACTTTACCCATTTCAAAAACGGATTGGCAAGGAGTATCTTAAAAGGCCTTTGGAAATTGTGTTATTATTGGCAGCCTGTTGACCATGACCCATCCTTGTGCATTGTGCACAGACGTGTTTTTGGCTCACGCTAATGGAGCGTTACTGTTTGGAAGCCTCTCCTATAATAGGAAGAATTCTACCAGGACCTTGGCAAGTCCAGGGCCTGATTGCAACACTTTATTTATAAGAAATTCTGTCAAGAATCAATAATAGTCTTGGGTCTCAAGTTCTTTCTTTAATAATACTTTGATATGATTTGTCACAAGCTAGCCCAGAGTATCCACCAGATTTTATTACTTAGCTTGCAGCATGGTGTCTTATCTTTGAGTCATGAGATCAGCCACGGGGAGACCTTTAAAAAGCTATATTCTTTACTGTTTGGTTATTACAGAAAGTCTATATTACTCAATAATACCTTTTATAGGGTGTGCTGTCACATCTACACATAGATGTTTAACCCCAATGTAGATATACTGGATGCCTGGAGGCCATTTTAGTGACATGGACATTGTTTTTCATGATTGGACGCGTGATGTATCAATAGCACGGAGAACAGAAAACAAACAGAACTATATGAGGAAATAAGAAAAGAAACTACTATCAGAACAATAAGAACAAAAAACTGCTGACTTATTTTTCCAGGCTGATGTTTTTGACTAGCTCTGATGCTAACCATCATTTTGATAGAAATTTGGTTTAGAGTCTGGAGTGTTAGGGTTTTATTACCTAAAAGCATTGAAAATTTGGAGAAGTCAATTTAGGTGCCTCTCTCCCTCACACGATCAGCTCCTTGGGTTTCACTCTGTACATCTCAATAAACATGACCCTGTGACATCAGAGGCATGCTGTAAAGCAGTGCTGTAAATATGTTTTATACTGCTCAGCTTCTGAATTCATATTGTTACAGCTAATGCTTGTATCATTCCATGTTGTATTTACAAAACTATATATTGTCAGCCGAGAATTTTCTCTCCCCAATCTGTTTTCCTTTGCAGGGAAATAACAGAAATGTACTAATACACACTATAGGCAAAACATATACACATACAGATGCCCCGAAACGCACTCACTTGCATATGTACACACAGAGCGAGATTTTGAAATGGTAATCATTTTAAATTTTAAAATTGGAGGAAATGAGGGAGAAACATTTCTTGGGAAGTTATTATTTTAGATCTTTCATCTGTTTCCAAATTGGTGCTAATTTTCTGTGTAGGCTTAAGAAAATTATTGGTCTATGAACAAACATTTTATTTAAAGTTTTGTTGTTGTTGTTTGGTTTGGTTTTGTTCTCACAGCAGTAGCTGTTATTACTGAAGAGGAAAGCAGCTCATATCCTTAGCAGGGCCATCCTAGCTCTCTAAGCCCATGATCTCAGCATTCACTGGGTTACTCCTGCTGAGAAGACATCCTGACACCGTGAGCTGCAGTTGTTCAGCATGAAAAGAAAAAGAAAAACTAAGAGGCAGTGGTGTCTGGTTTGACAGGCTATTGGGGGATTTCTCTGTCTCTTCTTGCAAGGCCAGGCATGCTATCCATTGCAGAGCCTCTGCATGAATCCACCACCTTCTTAGTCAGGCGCTGTCATCTCACTGGACCTTTGCTGTGCCCTGGAGCTGAGGACTGATAAATCTGTTCACCCACACTGCACCTGAACACAGTGAGACTTGGCAATAGCGTGCTGTGCTTGACTTTGACCCAAGAACCTTTAGTTTCCCTGTAGGACCATGCCCAAGGGCAGAAGATAAGAATCCCATTTGCTAACAGCTTCACTTACTCCTCTGACCTATTCCCACAAACTATCATGTCCCAGGACAATTTGATGAAACTCACATTCAACAATTAGAAAGACTGTTGTACACTGATTAGAATGTAGAATGCATTGGCAGAAAGAAAGAGGCCAGGCTTCAGAATGTACACATTTTTTTTTTTTTAAATCATGCCATCAAAATTTCAAAGCCACAGTGCTGGCTTCTTCCATGCTAACAGGTATGGTTCTTTCTTTGAGATCCTGAAGATCCTACTCTCTAGCACCCTCAGGACATCTTCCACTTACTGGATCTCCCATACAAAGCTCACTCTCTTCCAAGGCTGCCTATGGCAAGCCTGGCACTGCTGAGATACTAGATATTCAGTACTGAGACACATTGCCTGATGTCTCTGTCTTTTTTGTCATTCTCATATGTTGTGGTATGCATTATTACTCAGGTATGCTCTACCACTGCTCGGATCCTAGTGATGGAATGGAAGGAACCTGAAAGCAGAGTCTCCCTATCAAGTTTGTTGTTTTTACAGAATTTAGATAACTCAGGTGGGTGGGGGAAAGGAGTCTTCTCTTCATCGCTCCTCCTTGAAGTGTTCCATTGTTAACCCAGGAGTAAGTGGGGAAATTCATGGACAAACTGTAACAATGGCCCTTTGTAATGTTTTATCAATGAATCAGCTGAACTTTCTTGCCACCCCAACGTGAATCTTTCTTAGATTTCATATTTTAGGAACAGCAGCTTCATTGGCAAGCAAAGCATGCTATTGACAATGAAAGATTTTTAGGGCCACTGATGCTCACAAGAAGCTTCAGAAGAACAAATGGACTTAGCTCATGATTCATTTGGGCATAATTTCAAAGGAAACTTGTTCTCAAACTGATGACTCTCTTCCATATATATATATATATATATATATATATATATATCACATGTCACTGTCTGCTCATCATTCAGAGAAGAGAATACCAAACCCAACAGGAAATTGACTTCTCTGCAGTATAAATAAACTTGGACTTTGCAAATTGTTTGGCTCTGCTCTCTTTGGTTGGGATTATGAAGGAATAAATCATTCCTGGCATGGCAGAGGTGATATGCCATTATGAATCAACACGTTCATGCATCAGGTTGAAAATGTTGCTTTTAGTATTTTATGTAGAGAATAATGGAGGATTAGAGTACATTAATGAATTAAGTGGCTCTCATTGGTTCTGAAAAGCCTCTGAGAAATAAAAATTTCCAGGACAATATGCAAAAATAAAGAATCACCTGAAGTTTTTCTAGCAGATTATTTCATGTACTGTTTATTCAGTTGCCATTTGTTTAGAAAAATCTGAGTAGAGAGTTCTAGGAAAAACATGTTAAAAGACTTAGTAGGAAAAGTAGAACATTTTTAATCTGTGAGTTATTATAATTTGTCTTAGAAGAAATTTAGTATATCTGCCAATCCCTAGAAGGAGGGCATCAAAAGGGCATGAAGATAAAAGTCATAAAGCTGAGAAAGAGGACATTCAACCCAGAAGAATGATCTGAAATTGCAATAACCATAGATTTGTTACTGAATATCATGCTTGAATTGCCAAGTTAGTTGTTTCAACTCTATCCAATTGTGAGTCGGTATATGATACCTGGTTTGGAGTGGTGCATTCTTCATGCTTTGTGATAAACATCTTATATTTCCAGATACCTTGTTGGATAATTAGCTATGACTAACTGGATTGATTGAATTTCCTGTTTGGTGGAGGGGAAATTGTCATAGTTTTTTATACAAACACTTGACATGCATTTCATCTTTCTAGTATTTAAATGATGGCAATATTACTGCCACTTCTACTTTTGGAGGTTGGTATAGAAAGGTAGAAAAAGCTTGTATCACACCAAATGCTGGGCTGCCCACCTTAGTCTTGTCTAGCTATAATTGTTTTAGGTTTAGTTTTTGTTCATTCATTTCAATCCCACCTGAAAAAAAATATCTATTGACATTAAAAAAAATTATGTGAAATGGAATTTGCATGTAATGATGCATATCTTGGCTATGTTATAAAATTACATTTGTTTCATTGATGCTAACTATAAAGAATCTCAGACAAGTTAGCTTATGTTAATAATGAGGGCATTTAAATACAGTAAAACTGAAGATCATGGGTGTTGTGTTTACATGCATGCCTTCTTATTTTGAATCCCAGGGTGTAAATAACACTATATTACCCCAGGATACAGAAGCAAAATTTAAAGTTCTCTGTATTCCCTGACTTGCAACTACTTAAGATTATTTTAAAAGGAAAGAGGAGAAAACAAATTAATTCATTAAGGTGTGAGTTAAGGGTGACTTGGCTGACATCTTCTCTTCATCTCTACTGTTCTACAAGTGGGTGTACGTGACCTAACAGTACTCGAACTTTTTCCAAAGCAAAATCAATGTAAGAGAACCCCATGATGAACTCACAGTTACACTAAGAGCCAAGGAGAGTCAGGAGGGTGTGGGAACTCTAAATTTCAAAATCAAAGATAGTTGTTGGTAATACGAAGATTGAGGATACCTCTCTCAACTCCACACCGGCATAACTCCTGTGCTTTTTTTTTTAATTTGTTTTTTTTAACATTTTTTTATTTTGTATTTATCAAGAAAAACAGTAAATTAAATTTAAAATGCTGATAAGTTAACAATAACTATAAAGAAAATAAAAATCATAAGCATGACTTATCAAGAGTGATAATGCAAATAATTTGCTACACATAAAATTACTTTGTGTTCAACTTTCCCTCTGGATTTTTTTTTCTTATCCTTGTATATCCCCATTCAAGGTCCCTTCCCCCTCCCGCCACATCAGGTCATTTTTTCTTCTCCACAACTCCCCATCCCCTCTCTGGACAGGGAGCAGACAGTCCCATGGTCCCACTGATCCAATAATGCTTAGTTCAGTCTGCACTCCTGGCCAAATCCAGTCCCCCCCACACACACTCAAGAGTGAGTCAGGTGTTCCTCTAGTTGGAATGGGATCCGAAGGGTCAGTCCAGAGTGTTTCTTATCCCGAGCTGTTCTGTGGTTGTGGTTTGCAGCTTGGGCATGCTTGGCTTTCTTCTTGTTTGTTTGTTTAGAGACCACTAATGAGTGAGTACATCCCCTGCTTATCTTTCTGAGTTTGTGCTTAACTGCAGATGTTGGCAGCAGAGGAGAATGTGAAGGATCATTATTCCTAGATTAAACAACTACAGTCCTTCAGATAACAGTCGGATAGAATGATGGAAACCTAACTGGTTACCTTTTATGCTACTGAGCTCATCAGTTTGATGTGGCACAAACTCTTTGATGTTTAAAAGTGACCAGAGGGACTCAAATCATCAGACTCTTTAATAGTGAGAAACAAGTAATCCAAAACTTAGAACTTTGGAGTAGGACAAGAATGAAGTTTTCTTTCCCATGTGTGTATATATGTTTATCTCTCTATGTATATGTATGACTGTGTACAATGTGCATATTATTGTGCATATTCATGTGTGAAAGTACACTGCACTGACATCTGAAGGTCCAAAGAAATCTTCAGATTTCAGTCTTCACATTCTACAGAGAGAGAGAGAGAGAGAGAGAGAGAGAGAGAGAGAGAGAGAGAGGAGAGAGGAGAGAGAGAGGAGAGAGAGGAGAGAGAGAGAGAGAGAATGTTCTTTGGTATAAATGACAATTTCCCAAATTGTGAGTTATAAAAACTCAAAGTGTTCTTAATATTTATCAGCCAAAATCATAACAAAAGTTAAAGAAGATTCAGTGAAAAATCTCAGAAAAAAATCAAAATAGTAAGATAACATAGAATCTGGCGTTTTTTGTTCATTAATTAGGACCTCCAAATAAAGTCTAACCTGTAAATGAACAGGCATTCCAGCAAAAAAGAACTCAGGATTACATGTTAATGAATTCAAGAAGCTTCTCAAAACTAAAGTCTTGCAAAATGTAAGAACATTCACCACTCTAGCGTGACTGAACAATCACACTTGGATGGGAAAAGATGAAACACTGAAGAAAAGTATGCAGTGTTAAACCTCCACAACTCAACCTTACACCCCAGAAAAGAGCAAATTCATAAGTCAAAGCCTTTAGGTGTGAGATTCCCAAGTTTGCATTTTTGTTTGGAGAGTACAAGTTTGGCTGTGCTCCTGCAATGCACGGTTTAGTTGTAAAAGGGCAGATATGACACTGGAGGACTCAGAAACACTAGAGGCACTTACTATATAAGTCAGGAAGTTACCAGTATAGATGAAGTCAGAAATAGGAACTCCAGAAATATTGATGAGGAAACAGTTTTACTGCTTATTAGATTCACCAGGCTGGGAAACTGAGTTAGGGAATGTGGATACTTTAAGTTTTCCCACTCATGATATCTTTGGTTGTGAAAATAGTTATCTGTTTTTAGGTATATAGAGTACACACAAATCACAGTGTTATTGATGATAAACTCGTTGTAAAACTATTTAATATACACTTAATCTTACCACTTATTAAAAATTATAATGTAATCTCATGCTACTGAGATAGATGTGCTTATTTATTTTTCAAATGAAGAATTAAATCTTGGCTTAATGCTTAATATTTGTGGGCACAGAGTACCTTCAACACATTTCATAGTTGATTGATATTTTGATTATATAATCATAAATGATGAGAATATCACTTGGCATAAATATGTAGTACAAAATGGCCATTTTAGACTGTTGGGAATTCTGTCCTAATCTAAAACAAAATTTAATAATAATTCTAAATGAAATTTAAGACACCATCTCAAACAGTAATTTTTGAGAGGGTCCTACTATATAGCCCTGGCTGACGTGATACTCACTACATAGACCAGATTAGGATGGGCTAAAACTCACAGAAATCCATGTGCCTCTGCTTCACAAATGCTGGCATTAAAGGGGTGCATCTAATATATGGCAATCATTAATTAGTAAAATAAGTATTTCAACATAATACAATCCAGAGATGAACTAATTTGTCTTTGATTTTTGTAAATTATTATGTTGCTACAAGAGCAGAAATTCACATGTACAGTAAAAAAAATGTAATTCATAACATACAGTACTCAGTAATGTGAGCCTAGATGCTTCAGAACTATTTTGTGGCAGCAACAGGACAAAGTATACTATAAGGGATAGTGCATATGAACCAAGACTGCAGTGGACTTGCATGACATGACACAGGAGAGCATATTGAAACTCCTCAGATTCTCGACCTGCATAATTTTCTGACAAGCTTGGGTTGTTGTGCTTTGAGAAAATATACTGATGCCATTGTTTTAGAATTCTTCTTTTGTTCCTTTGTGGGATCGGGACTCATAGTTGAAGAAACTGTGCATTATGGCAAGGCTCAGTGATTAGATACTAAAAGAAGCAAAGGAAATTATGTACTGTATGAAGAAAATAAGTTGTATAAGTAAATAAATGTTGGAATTAAGGAGCTGTCTCAGTTAGTAAATGCTTAACACCTGAGCACAAGGACCTGAATTTAGTCTTCAGTATGGACATTAAAAGCTTTTGGTTTTGGAGATACACAGCAGTGTTGATGAGGGAGAAATAGCAAGGTCTCTGGTGCTGCCCAACTAGTCTAACAAATAGGTGAGTGGTAGATTCAATAAGGTGGAGAGAGACTGAGGAAAAACTGGACATCAATCTCTTTTCTCCAATGTGTGTGTGTGTGTGTGTGAGTGTGTACATGTACATACACACAACATACACACATACACCAAAAGAAATTTGCATGCTTGCATTCATCACACACACGCAATGAAAAAAAATAAATGTAAGCAGTAAATCCATTTGCTTGTGGAGAAAATATGTATGTCTAGCAACCACATTTCAGACAGAACCTTAATTTCAAACTGATACACTGTAAAACGTATAAAAGCATTGCAAGAAAAGAGAGAGAGAGATGGTGTGCATGCATCTATTTGTGTAAAAGCTAAAATCCTAGTCTACTGTTATCAGAGATCAATGATGCTTAAAACTGATAAATCACAGTAGTGGTAGGTGGTAGAAGATGCATTAGAGAGTATTGGAAATGTACTTTCCCCAGCTCTGTGATTGGGCAAGCACAGAGAGACAAGCTTTTCTTTTGCTTGTTTGCATACAGAGTCCTTTTACAAATGTTTTTCTCTTTAAACTATGCAGTCATATTGCCTTGCTTTTTACATGTTTCTTTAAAATAATGTTTCTAAGTACTACTTGGCCACCCCTTTCTACAAGGCCCACCCTAACTTTGTGATGTTGCAGGGTTCTACACCAAAATTGCCCTTTAGTAATCCAGAACAAGCTAAATCAGTACCGAGCACACTCGTGTTTCCTAGAAAGTTAAAAAAATGCATCTTCCTTGTGCTGCTGCCATTTTCAATTCTGAGCACAAGGACGACATATTATATAACTCGGGGTTTCAAGAAACACCTGGAAATCAGGCTGTGTGTGTCGCTCAGATGAGACCAGACATGAAGAGATTGGCAGTGACAAGTGTTGCCACTTCTCTCCATGACAGCAGGCAAGTGGCAAGCTGTACATACAAGGCCCTGATACCACATTCTCGGGATCGAGGGGGAAAAAATGGAAAAAAGAAAAGCAAGTAAAAAAATAACGTTTCAGCAGGTGCTATCTGGGAAAATAATGGCAAATTACACATGGGTAAGTTTTGCTCTTAGCTTTTATAAAGACCTAAGAACTATGAACTGAAGAGTTGAGCCCCAATTAAATCTCCTCTTGAACATCTGCATGGCAAACCCAATTCTTAGACTGCCTTCTTAAAGGGTGTCATATCACCTTCTAATTCAACAGTTCTTTTTCTTGTCTGTTTTTTTTTTTTAATTCTTTTTTTTCTTAGTAAAAGGGGGAATAATATAAACCATTAAGAATAAAAAAAACCAATTACACAATGAAAAAATAGTGCAGATGAATTTTAATTAGAGTCCAATGTGATAGGATTTGAACCCAGCACACCAGACATACATAGCAAGAACTTTAGCAATTAAATCTCATGAGAATTTAGAAAGATTATTTTGGCTGCCTGAAGATACCATGTTTTTCCCATTAATGTCAGAGAAATATATTGAAGGACTAAAATATTACTAATAAAACTAAATGTGAAGGTTGTAAATTTCAAACAATGGAAGTTCAGAGTCCATACCTGGATTTTTAAGTGCATATGTGGCATTTCATTAAAATTAATGCTGAAAATACACTATACTGTGTGTGACCTCTTTAGAAGAGTAGTCTAAATGTTTCCATGATTTGTCTTCCTTTAAAATATAGCAACAGTAAACCAGAGACTATGAAATGGCCTGCTGTAAGCTAAGAGACAAACATGAAAGTATTCTAGCCAGATGTCCGATGCGAAGCATCATATGATTTCCAGAATCCTTGCCTTGGTCCCTCCGCTACCTCCCAGTAGTCTGTTTTTCATCGGTAAAATGAAGACAGTAGAATGTATGCGTTTGAATCAGATACAACAACTAAGCTAGTTTACTGAAATCAATACATACATCAAACTTTTCCCCAAATAGTAAGATGTTAAAAATGAGGCTGAACTGCTGAAGGTGTTTGCCCTTTTTATCTCCCCAATAAGAGACTCCGTGTTGAACCACTAGGCCACATGGCCTTGAGAGATACCCCTTTCTTTCCTAAAAGCTCAGTCAGCCACTGGAGGGAGCCATGAGGATTCTCACAGTGTAACTGAATATGATCGACCAGCAGGGAAAGATAATTTTAAAATGGCATGTAAAGATGACAGAATTTGAACAAAATCCCTTTTATTTATTTATGCCAAAATCTGTGTGAATGTAAAATGCCATCTCCATCATGCTTTATTTATGGTTTGGCTTTTCTTTGGGGAAAAAAAAAAAAGAGGCCGAGGAGGGGGAGAAAGAGAGAAGAATTTTGGCTAGAGGCTGTCCTGGACCCCAGGATAGTTCACATGGAAAGAGACAGAGTGGGTGTCTCAAAAGAGAGTGCAGGTCTCAGCGCTGACCTTGCCTATGGCACCTTTATGCCCTGACTCAGCTTGCCTACCTAATCTAGGCAGGTTTTAAAACCCTTCTGCTTGCCATTTCCTGCAGCTAGAAATCAAGCCAGTGCCCTCTTCTCAAATAGAGGAATGTGCAATAATGTAAAATTCCTAAAGACAATTTTTATTTATAGCTGTTGCAAACAATGTTTATACAAAGTTTATTAAATATGTCACCCACATTGATTTATCCCAACCAGTCTCTTCAATCACTAATATTTATGTGATGGGTTCAGTTGCAACAATTATTTTATATGCTGTAGAGTATGTTATAACTAGGGATTCACCCTGGCAATTATATCAAAGATAAAATGCTTCCTGAGGACCTCGGGGCAAGCCAGGAAGTATATTATTGGACACAAGGTGGTTTAAACTGAATACCATGACACTAAATTTAGGGCCAGGAATGTGGAGCATCTGATGCTTAAAAATTAAAACTGGCTTCTTGGGGATTCAGGACTCCCTTCATTTCGGGGAAGGCAGTAATCTCTCGTGTCTTTCCCATATCAGAAACTAAGGTCTGGAAATGCTTCTGTGTCATTTCTGAATTTCTGTGGGCTGTAGCTCTCAGCAGCATTTACCTAGTGTGCAATGTGGGCAGAAGAGCTACTCTTGGCTCTTACAAACACCGACAAAGGGATCTAGAAAGGGAACCAGATACATGTAATTTGCAGCAAGGAATTGGCATCTGCCTAGTGGAATGGCAGAAGCATTATTAACAAAGAAACCAGGATTCACACACACACACACACACACACACACACACACACACACACACAAAACCCAAGGTAACCATTGAAACTGTAAGTTGGCAAACCCAACAGAAGAACAGGAGGAGGAGGAGGAGGAAGAAGAAAGAGGAAGAAGGAGAAGGAGAAGAAGGAAAAGGAGAAGAAGATGAAGAAGAAATTTAGAACCCACAGCTGAATGCCACTTCTGTTTCCTAGCCTAAATAGCCTTTTGTTAGGCAAAATTAACTTCACAGACTCACTGTGGTCCAGAGTGTAAGGCCTGGGGCAAGATAGGATGGTGGAAGCAAAACAATGAGGCAGTTATAACTTTGTAAAAAAATCAACTGTGTTTGGGGTGATGAGGTCCCTGAAGGAAGGAGAGAGAGTTTGGGACTTAGAGGAAAGAGCTGGTGCTGGAGAGAAGAGAGGGCGGGCCAGGAAGGAGCCCTGTACCGGTAAGGCTAGGGGTTCTATGTGACCTATGAGCGCATGCATGTGTTTATTTCGTTTTAGAACGTTCTGCTGTCTTGTAAATTCAGTCTTTGGGTCTTATTTCCCAAGTCTTTTGCAAATTGGAAGTCTAAACTGAAATAAACCATTACAGGAAAGTAAATCATTAGCATGAGCAAACTGAAGGGTTCTGTCGAATCTGGAATACAGAGGTACGGAAAAATGGAGCTGTTTGAGAAGATCAGAGGCTGAGCTTTACTGGGAGATAATCTAAGACTCACAGAAGTGAGTGAATACCACCACCATCACCACTGCTGTTGCAAAAACATTGCTCTCATCTCAAAAGGAATTAGAAATAATTCATTTTGAAGCCAAATTTAAGTGGTCATGGCCCCAGGGAACACATACTTAGGTTACTCGAAGTATCATGTTCCAACATGAAAGCAGTTTCTTGGAGCTTTTAAGTAACAGCACAACGTTCAAAAACAAGACATTTTAGAAAACAAAGGTGTAAATCGAGAGGCAGCTTATAGTCATTCAGAGGAATCTCAGAATATAGGCCTCAGATGCTTCCTCAGGGAATATTTAGCCATGTGATTTGTAAAGAATTGCGTTTTCAGTTGCTTTTATGTATTTCTCAAGCTCTAAGTTCTGGTACAGAGGTGGGTGAAAATGGCTCTGTGAGGGGCTAAAGATAGTCCCCAAGAAACTGTAATTAGGCTCTGTCCCTGTACCATTCAAACCTCTTCACAGTCATTGAAGTTTTCATCAGTTAGTTAGCTTTTGTAGACACAGCTTCTTTCCAGAAATTCTCACTCACATCTCTAAGAGATATGTAGCATTAACACAGATTAAATTCTTCTTGTCCCTAAGTTGTGTTCCCTTTCTGATTGATCTTAATTTCTGTTAGTTTTGTTGGGAAACCATTTCTATTTCTGCCAATAGAGGGCTAGAGATTGTTTTTGCCCACAGCACATCCTTCTCATTGCACATCACTGGGGCTGAGTTCCAAAGTGCTCACATCTTACAACTCCTTCCTGTAGAGCCATAAGCACTGAACATCTTGGGTTGGTGAATACCAGCTGGTCTTAAAATTGAATCATTTTAAACTGCAACCCTGTGAAACTGGCTGTTTTGTGGCCATCTCTGCTTAGAAAAGCCATTGCTCATGAGCTTCATGGATCTGTGAACCCTTTGTTGAGTCAGTCTAGCCCTAAACGTAGAGCTGACGGCAAGGATACAGGGATGCACTGTTTGCATTGTCCTAAGGGGAACGCAAAAGTCAAAAGAGAGAGATGCTAATCTATCCTGTTTACCTCATCACCTGATGAAAGATCGTCTATTGTGTTTAAAAGTTTCTCTTATATACTCAGAGAACAGAATTTTCCATGAGAGACGTTTCACAAAACCTGAAAATTTGAAGGGCCCTATTGTATCTGCAAAAAGAAAATTTTGTGAATAAAAGTTTCTTTTTATAGTGTTCTTGTATGAATGTTGATTTGCATCCATTAGCAAAAACTAACCCATTCAATGGAGCAGAGCACTACTGGACCAAATTTAGAATAATATTACTAATAATAAGATTCTCCAAATGTCTGTGTCCTATAGGTCTATGATGACAGGGCATTTGGGGACCATGTTATATAGTGTCTCTAAATTTCAGAATACATTGAGTCAAAAGTCTGCATTGCTATCTAAATCCCACGAGTCCTTGGAATATGAAATCAGGGTGGAATTTCCTTGAATTATGTATCGTAAGCTATGATAGCATTCTATGACTTCCAGATGCCTTGATAATGATGGTCCACTACGTCAGAACTCACCACAAAGTCTCTCCCCTGTGATTTGTCATTGTTTTATATAGAATTTATGACTAGTAGACATACTAATCTGCCTGTCTGCAGGAGCCTCTGTATGAGACCTTCACCACATACCCACAAGAAGTCATGTATTCTTTTTATTGAAAGAGAAGTGTCAGTGACATCTGCCAAGGACTCAGAAAAATCAAACCAAGAGTTATATTGCTAGTATACATCTGACCTAATGCATAGAATGAGTATTCCATGGACTGGAGACTGCCCAATCCTCCTATGGACATAATGAACAGGGAGAAGTAGTCACAGGGTATCCAGATGTTACTGTGCCACACCGGGCAGGGCTCTTCCTGTCCAAATGTCCCTTGTTCTTTCTGATGCCGCCCTGTATGTGATCTCAGATGCAGCACCCCAGACTGCCACAAAACTAATTGTTCATGTGATTTTCTTTCTGAGCCACTGCAGATGTCCCTTTCTGTAACAATTTAATTAACACTTTAAAATAATGATGCATTAATTAATGCCAAATTACAATGAAAATCCTGGAGAATTACACTTTATATCAACATTAATGCAAAATGAGTTCTTCCTGGATAATTTTTCTTACAACGAATACAAAAAGAGATAATACTAATTAGGCCATCAATTTAAATTTACCAGCATTTCAATCCATGTCATTTATCTGTTCCCATGCACAAAACAATTGTGGCCTACCATACGTTTGGACAGACAACAGGAATGTCTGCCTAGCAACCAAACCTGGGCCATCTTTAGGATAGTGTGATATGAGTTTGAAGTTTGCCTTTTCTTTATAAGTTATTAAAAAACAATTTTTTTTTTTGTGTGTGTGTGTGTGTTGAGAAAGAAATAGAGAAAAGGTTTTAGTTGAATAAAATTATCTGGTTTGAATAAAGTAAAACATGCAGTCTTGTGATGTGCATGGCATAGGCATCAGGTTCTTCATATTAGGTTGCATCTAATTTGGTTTATCTCTGCTCTCAGGGTCAGGACCCAGGACTCAGAAGGCTTGTAACATCCATGGGGTCATTTCTTCCTGAGCAGACATAAATAATACTTTCTCATCTCCCAAAGTGACATAATTTGGAGCTGTTCCTGGTCATTTTCACTGCTTTTATTGGGGGGTGCAGCAAAGGAGAAGGGCTTTGAAGGTTAATTTTACCATGTTTCTTGAAGGAAGAAGGCTAGATGGTGACCCCTCTGGTGCGGCTGTCTTCTTTTTACAGTGGCCCTTCACATTTGCCTTTCAAATTGAGACACACACTAAGGACCCAGAATACTGTGGATCTGAAAAATTTGTTATTTCTAAGTGAAAACACCCTTGACTAAATGCTTGTATAAAATCACAAGCATTTTGACCTCAGATAGCCTTTGAACTCTGTGTTTTGGGGCATTATATTCTCTAAGAGTGTCTTTTCTTTTTTTTACAAGAAAATTCAAGATGATGGAAGTTTTTTTTTAACTTTTGTGTTTAGTAACCTCAGCATATATTTTGTCAAATGTCCTGGACATCATGCATTTAATGAGGTGGATATTTACAGTACATAAATGGGAATGAAAATTTGTTGACTAGACCAAGAATCTTTCAAAACAAGAATATCCAGCAGGAGAGTGACACCCCAGTATAGTCATGATTCATGTACTTCCAGGATATTTTAATAGATCTGGTTCTTCCCTTAGCCATTAGAACTATCAATAAGTCCCCTTTCAAGATATCAAGATATTTATTGTTTTGTTTTCCCACATTCTGAACCTGCTATGGAAATTTTTGCTTGCCCAGGTGGTCTGAAAGTAAGTAGGCAATGAGCCTAAATGAAGTCTGGCAGAAAGAAATTAATTTTAAAAAATCAATAAACCCTGCCTTTGTTTTTCTTCAGCTTTAGGGGAATACATATCAGTGACATTTACCTTGGACTATGTCTCCATGCCTGTAAAAACAAGAGAGTGGCAGAGCAAATCAGGTGGCATAGGCCATCCTTGGTCTGGTTGATGGCCAGGCAGGAGATCATGGAGACTATTAAAAACTTGACCTTGAAATACTGCCTGGCATTTTATAAGTATCTACCAGAACATCAGAATTATTAGGCAACTCAACATATGCTTTCAGGATGCACCTGTGGAATTTGTTTTGTGACCATCATATTTATTTGGATACTTCAAATTTCTTGGGACAGTAGCAGAGATTAAAGAGCTCATATTCAGGACTCAACTCATTACCTTAAGTGATGTTTTATTTGAATTATTTTATTTCAGCGCTAGTTCTCCATCCTGTCCAGATCTCCATCCTATCCCTCATTAGGAAATAACAAAAATACTATGAAAGCTAAAGGGTAGTTGAAAGTGGGGTGTGAAATGGGTACATGGTCAGGTCACATGTGGGGAATAAACATTTTCAAGCCAGTTCTTTGATAGTATCTCAAAAGATTATTATAGAAAGGGGATACTTAGATTATATTATTTCTCACAATGATTATTTTATTTTTGAGTTTCAGACTTATTTTGAAATAGCTGGACTGTGAAGGTAGTGTTGCTCAAATACTGAAAATAGCAGCTTCCAAAGAAAAATGACAGTCTTCTTTATTGACTAATATTCCCAAGTTTGTCTACCCACAGAGCCTGCAGGAACTATGGATCCTAGTGATCAAATCTCAACTCTGAAACTCACAGAAATTCACATCCTAGAATGACTTTGGGCAAGCTTCCTGTCACTCTCTAGACCTTCAGCTGTCTCATGTAAAGTACAGATGATTATACAAGTGGTGTTGAAGATCGAATAAAAGTCTTTTACACACTTAATCTGGGCTCTGTTGAGTATTTGTAAGTTCAGTTGTTGGTTTGGCCAATACAGATGGCCAGGCTCAAAGTCCTGGCAAGAAAAGATGCCAGCAATAAGTCTGTATTCAGAAAAATGTCACAGGGTAGAGAGTCCTTCAAGTATAAAAGTAGGCATTTAAAATTTACAGTACTAAATATATCTATGGACAAAATGCTACACAGGGGAACTCACAAAATATAAGTAGAAAGTGATTAAGTTTTAGGTGAAGCATCTATAACATAGAAGATATCAAAAGAAAATCTAGCAAAGAACAATGGCAATGCTATCATGAGCAACAGGGCAGAGAGGAGAGAGATGGGTTCATTGTATGAGCAATATCCAGTATGAATGGATATGACACACCAGATTTAATAACCATCTATTCATGAAGACATCAAATTGAACAAACAAGATTAAGTATAAAAGATTGATCAATATATTTATTTTAATCTATAATTCTGGCCATTTGGCAAGCTCTGGTGACTTAGGCCTACTGTTCCATAGCCTTACTCTAAGGAATTATCCCAGAGAATCTGGCATCAATATGAAACAATATTGCATTTTCAGGTTCCATATTCCATATTTCAAGATGGAAAACAAGAAAGACTACTGGGCATTCTGCCCAATATCAATCCTAACAAAAATAGGAGAAAAATGGGTATCAGGCTCCAGAGACAAACAGTATCACAATATTGTGGGACACCAGCGTGGAAGAATGCAAGAGATCTGACTTTTGGGTCTGTGTCATTGGCTAGATACATATAAAAAAAAAAAACTGAGTGACATTACCAGAAGTACAGAGTGATGAGATATGAATAAAAACACATAAAATTGGGCAAGAAGTTTTAATTTTTGTTTTTGTCCTTTTTTGCTACCCTGTACAGTAAATGAATGCCTGTCATTTACCTGTTGGCACAGACTTTGGGTATCTGGATCTGAGATGTAATATCAGGATGTGATAGCATAAGTTCCCAAGGGATAAAGAATTTTGGGTGAATAGATTCCTGCACAGCAGCTTTCTTTACTCAAGTATGTGTATGGCCATCTGACTCCCATGCCTGGTGGACTAGGATGCTGGACTCTTCTATTGGCTTTGCTACTAGGTGAAGATTTTTTGAGAGGTCTTTCTTGGTGGTGTTACAATCAAAGTGGGCAACAATATTTGCAGGGTTTTTTGTTTGTTTGTTTGTTTGTTTTCTTAGGTGCACACTGCCCTTTCTCAGACTTTTCTCATATAGCTGAAGTAGGACTTTAGTACTTCAGTTCTTCCCCAGCACAGATAACAGCAGAGTGGCTGACACTCAAACAAACAAACAAACACAGACTTGTGGTCTGTAAGAATGTGTCTAACTGTTGCTTACCATCAGCTTCATAGAATATATGAATTACAGTGGACAACACATATCTTTGTAGATGCATGTTTAAGACAGATGAGTAAAGCAGGTGTGAGAAAAGATCATGTAATGAAGAAATAGTTGTGCTATATATGAAATATATATAAGAAATAGGGTGCTAATATGGCAGAGTTTGATGAATACAGCCAGAGAAACAGTTAATAAATCAAGAGATCAGGCTGAGAAACTCTCCCAGAAGGCAGAAGAAAAGATGAAGAGGAGATGCCCAAGAAAATGAAGTGGTAGAGAAGACAGAACTGTCATTATCTTCCAGGAGGAAGAGAAAAATATGATGAGCTATTTAAAAGAAATAATAGAGAAAAATGTTCCAACTGTTTTGAAAAGTGAGAGACCCAAGAATAAGTAATTATAGAACACCAAACAAGAAAATTCGCATGGGGAGTAAATAATTCAGACAAAAAGTAAAAGCTACTCTATGCCACAGGGGAAAAGCCACACCCTCATCATCAGGATGAAATTGGAATAGATAACAGGTCCCTCATACTGCTTTGGAAGCTAACAAAAAATATTATTTTTAAGTAGTGAAACAAAACTGAGAAAAATGAAGATGTCTGTGGAATTGCTTAACATAGCAAAATACTGCAAGTGACCTATGTGCCCATATCATGGCAAATAGACACTCAAAAATTCTCATGAAGAAATGTATAGGACAACTCACAAATGAATTTACAATAAAAACACTGTCCTGGAAATAACAGATTCTGCATAGAAGCAGGATTATCCCATTTTTATTTAAGTGGAAAGACTTAGGATGTAAAGAAATTTTTTGGCTTTTTATTAAGAACTATGGGTAAAATTATTTTTGCATACTGTCATTCATATCTTCTCTCTTTCTTATCCTCTTCTATTTGGGGAGGGCAAACCATTATACATAATAAATAAAATTCTTTATTCATTCAAGGACACACTACTAACTGGGGATGATTTTAGACTCCAGAAAGCTCCTGCAGAGGCTGTGTTGAGGTGTCATCGCTCTGCCTAGCACAGTGGCAGTAGATGGATCCAGAAGAATATTTTGAATTAACATTCAAGAAAAATGACCAGGAACCTGTTAGCAATTAGGCAAGGGATATGCCAAGGATATCTCTAAAGTTCCTAGCTTCTCTGCCCTGTGAATTATCAATTCCTAAATTTAGTCCTGAAAGCACTGTTAGTTCTTTCCTTCTGGAGGGTTGTTGGGATACAAAAGGCAGATATTTATACCGTGCATCCAGCAGCTCCGGCTATGAAAGCACTTCTGAGCTGATTTGTAGATTTGTTCTTGTGCCCACATGGCGAGCCACAGATATTTTATTTTCAAGAAAAACATGCTCTACAAATTCTTTCCCCACCTGTGTCATTAAGCAAAAGTAACTCTGCTTTTATTCACCACTAACCTCTGCCTGAGTTCTTTTGAATACAGGTTCAAAGGCACATTCCATGAATATAGCTTTTTCCCACGTGTGTTGAAACCTGCTGGCAAAATGTGTGTTATTTCATACTCCTATGGAAAAATGGATAGAGGCTAGACAGTTCACAATAGAAACACTGAAGCAATAGCCCTACAAAAAAAGTGCTCAACTCATAAAAAGCAAATTTAGTTCTAAAATGCCAAGTACTCTTTTATAAAGATGGTGCACGGCCCTGTGAGAATGTTGGTGAGATAAACATCTTCCTATAGGGCTAGTACACTTTTCTAAAAAATGCCTTCACCAAGTCCACAGTAATAAAAACAGAAATAAACAAACAAAAAGACTTATCCTTTTCTTCCTG
This sequence comes from Sigmodon hispidus, assembly GCA_004025045.1. Taxonomy (NCBI): domain Eukaryota; kingdom Metazoa; phylum Chordata; class Mammalia; order Rodentia; family Cricetidae; genus Sigmodon; species Sigmodon hispidus. The sequence continues at coordinate 45,238 of PVIH01003255.1, read as the reverse complement.
CAGATTGGTGGAAATCTACACTAAAGCAATAACTAGGTTTGTAGTTTAAGAATTAGATGATTAAACATAAGTAATAAGAAAGTGACTAAGTAAATTGTATATCTACTAAAATGTATTTCAAAAGCATTTACTGAGGCTGATGAGTGGGTTTAGCACGTTAAAATACTTGCTGCGAAGCCTTACCACCTGTGTTTGGTCCTTAGAATCTATGAGATGGATACTGAGAACTAGTTCCTGAAAGGAATTCTCTGACCTCTATGTGCATGCCATAATGTGCACACACATACAGACATATTCCAAATTAATTAACAAATAATACACGTTTTTTAAAAAAATAATTTATTTCTTTTATATCCCAGTCACAGTTTGCCCTCTCAGTCCATCCCCCACCCCCACCTCTCTGCTCCCACCTCCAATCCACTCTTCTTTTGTTTCTGTTTAGGAAAGGGCAGGTCTCCCATGAGTATCAACAAAACATGGCATACCAAGTTGCAGTAAGGCTAAACACCTCCCAATGTATTAAAGCTGGGCGAGGCGACCAGTATGAAGAGTAGGGTCCCCAAAATCAATAAGAGAGTTAGAGACAGCCCCCCCAATCCCTCACTGTTAGGAGTCCTTCAGACTTCAGTTTCATGAGTTTCCATTTATTAAATGTTGGTTTGAGTGTCAGTGCCATTGATGTCCTGTTCAGGACGTTGTCTCCTGAGCCAATGTGCTCAAGGCTATTTCCCATTTTCTTTTCTCTCAGGTTCAGTAGTAACTGGGTTTATGTTGAAGTCTTTAATCCACTTAGACTTGAGTTTTGTGCACAGTGGTAGATATGGATCTTTTTGCATTCTTCTACATGCTGACATACAATTAGACTATCATCATTTGTTAAAGATATTTTCTTTTTTCCATTGTATAATTTTGACTTCTTCACCAAAAATCAGTTGTCCATAGATGTGTGTGTTTCTGGTGTTTGATTAGATTACTTTGATCCACTTGTCTGTTTCTATGCCAATTTTATTGTTGTTTTTATCATTATGGCTCTGTAGTAGAGCTTGAAATCATAGCTGGTACTTTCTCAAAAAGTATTTTTATTATACAAGATTGTTTTAACTATTCTGGGTTTTTTGTTTTTCTATATGTAATTGAGTATTATTATTTCAAGGTCAGTAAAAAATTGAATGGGGATTTAATTAAATCTGTAAGGAGATTTGGGTAAGATGGCCATTTTTATTATATTAATCGTACTGATTCATAAGCATGGTAGATCTTTCCATCTTCTGATATTTTTTTCAATGTCTTTCTTCAAAGATTTGAAGTTCTATATAGGTCTTTCACTTGCTCAGAGTTATACTAAAATATTATATGGGAGGGCTATTGATTTTTTATAATTATTCTTGCATCCATCTGTTGCAGAATATTTTTTATACTGTGAAGATGTGTCACTGTGATTGGTTTAATAAAGAGCTGAATGGTCAGTATCATAGCAGGAAGAAGTTAGTCAGAGCTTCTCAGGACAGAGAGAGTTATAGGAAGAGGAAAGAGTTTTCAGCCAGATGCAGAGGAAGCAAGACATGCAGGAGTAGAGGTAAAAACCATGAACCATGTGACAGCACATAGATAAATAGAAATGAGTTAATTTAAGTTATAAGTTAGAAACAAGCCTAAGATAAGGCCAAGCTTTCATAATAAATAAAAAGTCTCCATGTGGTTATTTGGCAGCTGGCAGGTGGGACAGAAAAAGACTGGGTAAATCCATCCATTTAATTAGAGGAGTTTATCAATTGTAGATGTATACTATAATATCATCTATGAATAATAATACTTTGACTTCTTCCTTTACTATTTATATCCCCTTGATTTCTTTTGGTTGTTTCATTGCTCTAGCTAAAACTGAAGTACTATATTGAATACGTATGGAGAAAAAGAAAAACCTTGTCTTGTTCCTGATTTTAGTGGAATTTCTTGAGTTTCCATTTAATTTGATGTTAGCAATTGGCTTGCTGTATACTGGTTATATTATGTTTAGTTATGTTTGTGTATTCTTGATATCTCCAAGGCTTTTGCCATGAAGGGGTATTGAATTTTGTCAAAGGCTTTTTCAACATCTAATAAGAGGATCACATGTTTTTTGAATAACACAATTTTTAAAATTTATTTATTATTAGTTATGTTTTATGTCTGAGTATGTGTATGTGTCCCTAGGTGCAGGTACCCCAGAGACCATAAGAGGGCACTGCATCCCCTAGAGCTGGAGTTTGAGGTGGTATGAGCCACTGCAGCTCAGCCCCTCGAGAACAGTATGTGTACTTATCTGAGCTATCTCTCTAGTCTCTCAAAAAAATTTTTTTAACATCTAATGATATGGGATAACAATAATAAAGATCATAAAATAATAATGACAGAACCAGAACCATAAAGATTTTATTTTTAAACTATTTGACATTTAGAAAAGAGGATCAGGGCTGGAAAGATGGCTCAGAGGTTAAGAGCACTGACCATTCTTCCAGAGGTCCTAAGTTCAATTCCCAGCAACCACATGGTGGCTCACAACCATCTATGATGATATATGGTACCCTGTTCTGTAAACTGTATACATAATAAATAAATAAATCTTTTTAAAAAAAGAAAAGAGGATCAAGAATACACACCTAAACTATGAACAGTGATTGTCTCTATATGGTGCTTATGATTGTTATTGTTGTTGCTCTGATTTTTTTCATATTCTTTGTAGTGGAAAATAAGCATTAAAGTGAAGTACCTATTTTTAAAAACTATTTTTAAATATTTTTTTAGTGATATATTGGGCTTTCAGATTATCCTGATAATAAAACATAAAATGTATCATACGGTTTGTGCACATATATTAATATGCATACATATAATATTATTACATGCTTTAATTGTACTATACTACACAGCCACTTAAAACATGCATGCACAGGGAGCCAGCAAGTGATAACTGGCTCATTTATGAAAATAAATTCTATAATTTAAAAGCAATATCATATATCTTAGACTTACCTGTGTATTTTACTACAAAATTACCTAGGGATTACACATCACTTGGTCAATGTTTATAAGAAAGAAGAATCAAATCTGAGAAGTACTAACAAACTCTCATTTCACTGGTGGGCTTGGTGAGCATTTTCTTTTACAGGGAGCCAATGGTGAATCATCATAGGACTCAGACTCAAAAGCTAAGATACTTAGATAATTGAGTGTCAATGTCAGTACCAGTGTTTGATTAGAGAGGTATAGTGGAGGAACAAGATGCTCAGACAAAAGTCTATTTTAATAATCTAGAGAGGGAATGGCCTACCCCTGGGTTGAGGCTCTAAGGAAGGTATTTAGAAAGACTTGACAAAGTAGAGTCATATTAATTGTGGTGAGAAGAACTTAAATATATGTTAGTTTTCAGGATTAGACAACTGGAAAGGTGATGTGAGTGCCTGAGATTAGCTACCCAGCATTTCCCCCATCTCAGCACACTGTGCCTTGACTAAATGTGTTCATTGATGAATTGGTCTGTTTTCTCTTTCTGTGGACACAAGTTTGGATTAATGTGTTAGTTTCGTGCAGTTTGGGAAAATTTAACAGAAGCCACAGACTCATAAAATGCAGCTAATTTAAGCCTGCATGCTCTGTGTCATTTTCATCTGAACCATCATGTGCAGCAAGAACAGAAGAAATAACTCCTAGAGTAATGGAAGGATTTTTAAGTCTTCGACTTTATGTCAGAGACTAATTCTAAATGATTTAGTGAAAAGTTGCAAGATATTTCTGGTCCAGTCACCAGCTTTAATTAGTTGCTTTTCAACCAATATATTTTCTTCCTTTCTTTGGGCTCCATATGTTTCCCACAGAGATAGGAATTTATGCCTTCACTGAGATCTACTAACCAGGCACAACCATTGAGTGTGCCTTCCTGTAGACATCGCATGCCTGTGAGAGGGAGCTCGGGAAAAAGAAACTTACAACAGCAGAGGATAGAAGAGGGAATCCTTTGTTATTAAAACTCCCACAGGTTCCCCCATCTCTGCATTCAATCTATCTTAACAGTATGAGACTCTAGAATCCACTCAGTGCTTCTGATGAACTCTGGCTAGTGTTAGAGCGATATTGTAAAAGTAACTGTGTAACATATATTACATAGTTATTTATATATTAATAATGTTTATTAATATTTATTTGATTGCAATATTTTATAGTACTTTATAATTATTAAGCTCCCTATATAAAGCCAGGCCCCTATTTTGCACATTTGTTATTTACTTACTAAGACCTTAGTATTTTCTTCTCATTTGTTCTTAACATGAACTTAATGCTCTTTTCTTTTAAATCCTGTTTTGTTTTTGTGGGTTTTTTTTTTTTTTCTGAATGTGGTGGTTTGGTTTATACTTCTATTTTAAAATAAGTTTATTTAAATTATGAATACAAGAGCCTCCACAACAAATTTTTCACTTGATAAAATGTAGCGGGAAATCAGGAACTATACATGTAAACGCTCGCGTCAGAGGACTGGAGACAAACAAAACATAGTTAACTGGAAAGGATTCCGGAAACAGACCTCTGAGGGAGAGGACCAAGACAAAAAACCAATATTCTCTCACAAAAATTCCTGACCAATACACAGTTCAAGCCAACAACACAAAAGTTTAAACATACAACGTAAAAATAAAAAGTTTCCTTAAAAACGCTCCAACACACTACAACCTTATCCCTTCATTTTCGCTTAAAATCTTCTCTATTTTATAAATAATTTTCACAAAATAAACCCCATTTAAAACATATCTCACAAGTTTTTACAGCGATCTTTAATAAATATTTCAAATAAACTCACTCAATACAATAAAAATAGTTATAAACATTTATAAAATAGTTATGTATGTATGTTTACAGTTACTTCATTAAGACTTAACCATTGTTTAGTTTACAAAACCCCACAAAAATACCATCGCCCACAGGCCAACATAAAACAACTCAATAAAAAACTACATCCCTTTCCTAATAAGTTAGTCATCCAAGGGAGGGTTATAGTCAATTATCATTTTAATACAATAATTATAAATTAATCTTAGATAAAAAAATATTATAAATAAATAAATAAATAAAAAATCATTATACTTACAAACAACTATTAACCAAAAAATAAATAAAAAATAAATTAACATAATACAGATATTTATATATTATTACAAATAAAAAATCAATTTATATATTTAATTTAAATAATATATTAATATAAATTAAACATAATACAAATATTTATATATTAACACAAATAAAAATTAATCTATATATCTAATTAAAATAATATATATTAATACAAAATTAAATATATAATTGCCCTATTTTACACATGTCTACCTCTGTCTAAAATATTTTACACATTAATATATATTAAGTACATTATCATTTCCATAATACAATTTCTACCTCTAATTATTTATAATAGTCATAACATTTATTATACTATACACACAAGTTATTTTATAGAAATTTATTTAAATATATTTTTGTATATAATAATATATAATTAAAATATTATTATCATTTAATAAAAAATATATATTTTAGTCAATTCTTCTAAAATTATTATACTTAAAATTATTTTAAAAAACTATACACTCATTTTAAAATACCTATTTTTACAATATTAGCCTCATTTTGTTAATTAATTAAAATTACAAATTATAATTACTCAAATTTATCACCTAACAATCAAAATACTCAAACTTTTCAAAAACATATCAAAATACACCCAATAAATAAATATCTTCAACCACTTCATAAACCAAAAAAATATAACATTCAAAATTTTATTATCTCAAATTTAACCTTAAAAAACATAACAACTCCTAACATCACCATTCCTTTCTCAAAATAATATTAAACATCACAAACATCTTACAAAAAAATTATCTTATTTAACAAATAATAACCTAAAAAACAAAAAAACTACACTTATCCCTACTACTGTCAACATACTCACTGTCCAAAATAAACCTACAAAATAAAAAATAAAAACTACCAAAACCTACCTAACCAAAATAAAACAGTCCTACCAAAAAATACCCTACTTCTATAAAAACTTGTCAAATATCCTAAGCCAATAGCCACAAAAATAAATAGTCCCGTTATACAAAAAAATAATAAATAACTATCCAAATAATTAACTATCATTATCTTCTCCTAAATTCTAAAAGTTACTTCACACTTCCAACTTTAAATATATATTTTTCTTCTCAAGTCTTAATATTAAAAATTAAATAATTAAAATTATTATTACTTCACATTTCAACAAAAACACTCAAATATTAAAACTCTATTATTTAAAATAAACAACCTTAAAACAATCCCTATACATTTTCTCATATCAACATTTTAAATATTAAATTATACTTTATAATTATTGTTTATTAACAATAATTTAACCTCACTTATATTAATACCTTTCTCTTTCCCAAACACTATCTTATAATAATCCCTATAATATATAATTTTATACCTAATTTAAAACCTTCCTATTTAAACAAAACAAAAAAATATAACAAAAAATCAAAAACCATACATATAAACAATCACATCAAAAAACTAAAAACAAACAAAACATAATTAACTAAAAAAAATTCCAAAAATAAACCTCCAAAAAAAAACCAAAACAAAAAACCAACATTCTCTCACAAAAATTCCCAACCAATACACAATTCAAACCAACAACACAAAAGTTCAAACATACAACATAAAAATAAAAAATTTTCCTTAAAAACACTCCAACACACTACAACTTTATCCCTTCACTTTCTCTTAAAACCTTCTCTATTTTATAAATAATTTTCACAAAATAAAGCCCATTTAAAACACATCTCACAACAAATTTTTACCACAATAATAAAAAGCTAGTCAAAGCACATTTAGGAGCTAGGGAAATAAATGGCTTAGTGAGTAAGGTGCCTGGACCACAGGCATGAGAACTGAGTTCAGCTACATAGGGCTGTGTAGAATCCTAGTGATAAGGAGCAAGTATGTAGTCTACAACCTCAGCACACTGGGGAATAGAGCGGGGCAGAGACAAGCAGATTCCAGGAGCTCTTTAGCCAGCCAGTTTAGCTGAATCAATAAACCTTCAGCTTGGTGAGAGACACTGTTTCAGAAATAAGGTGGAGAATAATTCAGGAAGACTCCTCATGTTGACTATTAGTCTTTACGTGTATGCCCATAAACCCACATGTACACAGGTAACCAAAACAGCACATTAAAGAGAAAGTTCTCATATGGAATCTCCTTGCCTTCAGATGTGTTTTCTGCTAAATTCTCTAACCAGAACGTGGAGTAATCTATCAAAATTGCATTTCCTACTGTGTTGATTCAGGTTCGTGGATAAACAGATCCTAGGACAGAATTTTAAATGTACAAGGTTTATGAAGGTTCTTGCCTGTGTGCACTTGTAGACAGGGTGATGCGGGGAGGTGCAGAAGTGCAAGAATAACACCTAGAAGAGAAGAAGGCAAAAGAAAGGGGGTTCCTGTTGGCAAGTGTCGGCCTCCCTTACTGCAGACACAAACTGAAAACAGGAAATGTGATGTCATAAAAGACATGCTACTTTCTGGATTTTGCTCTCATAAGATAAAAAGTATTCTGGAATTCTCTACAAAGTTTCAAAGATAAAGACACAAAAAGTACTTTCCTGCCAAACATGTATATTATGAATGAACATCAACTTAAGAAAGTAAAAACTCAAAGGTACTTCCAGCATAATTTTGTTTGCAGAATTAGAGTGTGTGTCAAAAGCTTTGGGGTGAAGTTTTATCTACTTGAATAGCTAGGATAATTTGCTGTGAACCAGGTACTTGAAACAACAAGATTTTATTGAGAGTCTAGAAGTCCAAAGCTGAGGTTCCAGTATGTAAAGTCTAGTGAATGCTCACTTTTCTGATGTGAAGATGCTATCTCCTCTCTAAGTAGTCACAGGTAAGAGAGACAAGTCAGTTCTCAGGAATCCCTTTCATAAAGGTATTATTAGTTCCACCAGCGCACAACCCAAGCTACCTAATCATTTTCTCTAAGTACACTTCTTGATACATCTTGGGGATCAAGTGCAGGATATGAATCTGAGGAGATGTAAAGAGTTGGACAACAACAACAAAAAAGGAAAGGGACAGAGGTACAGGGGTTTACAAAGGTGAAGACAATAGATCCAAAACTGGCTAGACTATGTGGACAGCTACAAATGAGTCTGCAACATGATGAAGTTGGCATTGCAGCTGGGGACAAATCTGCCAAAAGTGTGGCCTGGATCAAGACAGAGATCATAGAGATCATGCATCTATTCACTGGAGATTGACATCAGCCCACATCCTCTCCTGCTATGGCAACTTACAGAAATTGCATTAACTACCCTACAAAGGCATACCAAAGAAGAAAAAAATGTTACAATTGTTATGTTATTGTCTTATCTCCTACTAGCACCTTGAAAAAGCTTCAAGGACTGTTGAGAAACATTTGCAGACTTCTAGGCTTCTTTGATACATGGGAAATCACAAGAGGGTGGGAATAGAAGCTTACATCAAATAGGCAGAGGAGTGCCTTAATAAATATGCTGGTCAACAAAGAATCAAGCATACAGAAGAATGTTCTAAAAAGGCATTTTGCAATTCAAAACACACACACATATATGCTCAAGCTATGTACAACAGGTGAAGAATGTTGTGTGTATAGAAATATGAGTAAGGATAAAGCACAAGATACATCAGTGGGTAGACACTTGATCCCCAGTGAAGACATAAGCTCAGTCCAGAAACTCACATGCTGAAAGGAAAGAAGTAATTCATCTAAGTTGTCTTCTGGCATGTGTAATATACAGACAAATGCATAAGTAAACATGTTAAATTGGTAAATGATACAGAAATACACACACACGTGTTTTCTAACCATTTCATCAAAGTAACACCTTAGGAGTCATTTCAGCATATGAATTTATAGAAATATGAAGAGTTGGGTGACAACAGACAGACCTCTTTCTGCTATTCCCCCATATATATTTCTTGATAACAATATTCTTTGAGGAACTAAGAATTTATGTCTAAAGAATAGGACTCTAGAGAGCAATATACAAATAAGAAATGATTCACATGACTAATATATATAATACATGTGTAAAATTATAAACACATTTTATGTGTATAATATTCAATAACACATTTATAAACTATAGCATACATTTGTGTTTTGTATCTTTAATAGCAGGGTTTTTTAATTTATATAAACTCTTAATCCCGGGAATATAAATATCTCTCACTATTGTCAAAGTAAATTTGGCCAAAGAATCCTTTAGCATTTACCGTGGCTGCCCAGCTTACAAACATAGAAAAGGAAGACCTTGTTCTGGACAGTGTACTCTTCAGATCCCTTCTGGTTTCAGTATCAACCTCAGCCTCCACAAATCCTGGAGGTTCTCACAGTAGTGTCATGCTCCAGGGTAGATCCACTGTGTGCATGTCTTTCACTTTCTGTCCTAGCTTCTCCTATTCCCATAAGCTGGCAGGAACAGATCCTGGGAACGTGAAGGTGACCAGGAGTCTTCTCTTGAGTAAGGAACATGAGTAGGAGTAGTGATATTCTACATTCCTCAGGATGTTCTCAGTGAGACTGAGCCACCTTTATCCTCCATGGGGTCCTATACACAATGCTCTCTTCCATTGTCTTCTCTCTTTGTCTCCATTTCCTTCTCCCTGTAATCAACTCTAAAGTAACTTAGGTGGACACAGATATTTGTTTTGCATCTTGTACTGGAAGAAAATATCAGTTAAATACCAGGCAAAGTCACCACAGGTATCTAATAAAGCACTATTTTTTTTATGAATATTGAGCAAAAAGAAGTGTTACAGGAGGGATGGAGAGAACCCAAAAAGCATTAGTGAATTTGGAGTAGGATGGAAGAAACGGGGTTTGATGGAGCTATTCCTAGGTTATCTGTCTTCTTCACTTTGGAAGCAAGAGAGATGATAACTGTGTTGAGAAAATGCTGTCATTCTGTTCCCTTCAGCCTTTTCAACTCAAATCATGCCAGTCTTGGGCTGGTTATTCTGAAGTTTAAAATACTAAAGCAAACACATGCATTTGTTCATAAGAACACATATTATCTATCTACCTATTCTCTACCTATCAACTGTCTGTCATCTATAAATACTAATATTAAAATGTTTATACATAGTTAATATAGATATACATGTTTATTTATTATCTAGGGTTTTGAAATTTTTAGCATTTGTTTATGTAGCCATTTATTTTTTACTTACTTACTTCTGCATGTGTGGTTATGCTTACGCCATGATGAGTGTGTGAAGGCTGAAGGACAACCTGAGGAAGTGGCTTCTCTCCTCTCTAATGTAGGATCTAAGTCAAACTCAGGTCCTGAGGGTTGGAGGCAGCAATTCTACCAGATGAAGCATCTCATCAGACCCTCTCTTAGTTTTACTTTTTTTTAAATTTCTGCTTAGTATACCCCAAGCCATTTTTATAGTCCACTAACACCCAGCAGTGATGCCATCTCCCTCTATGGTAAATATCTCTCTTATTCATGTATTCCTATATACTTTTAGTTGATTTTAAACTTACCTGGTTTCTTATTTCTTAATTCTTTTAGAGTGGCTGGGTTATTTTTTTTTCTTTCTTAGCTGTCTTTTTTTGTCCTTGTGCTATGTTTTGATAACATTTTTAACTTAACAAAACATTTCTTTAAGACATTACTATGAGTAATAATGTTTAGCCTTTGGATAAACGGGTTTTATTCTAGTCCTTCTTTACACAGAGGAAAACTATTTACTGAAGCAGTTTTGAAATTCCAAGAGTTTTCAGAGAAGTCTTGCTTTTGATTTTAACAGACAATAAATCTGAGACTAATGGGTTTTAACTACTTTGCTAAAAATACTATTGGCTTCCTACCTCCAAATACCATCACCTCTGAATATAATATACAGATTCTTTTAAATTGATTAAAATGAGTTCATTCATTCAATATCAAATCAAGTTTTAGGTAGTCAGCATGGAGAGAGCACAAAAAAAAATAAACATTTTCAGGATCCTGAATCTCAATATGAGTGAAAGCAAGATAGATAACATAGATCAACAGATACTTTAAGATGTAATTCATGCTAAATATCATTGCTTATATCTAGGCATATGGGTATCCCTCTGATAAACTTTTTCTATCTTGTTTTAGTTCTAACTCTATTATAAAATCTAGAAACTCAAATTCATTTATTCTTTCTCTAATATTTTTGTTTGTTTTGTTGCTTTATTTTCTCCTCCTCCTCTTTGACTCAAGATCTCACTATGCACTATGTAGCCGAGGCTAGCCTGGAACTCATAAGCTTCATTTCTCAGACTTCTCAGTACCACTTACCTTCCTGTCTGGAATTTTCCTCCAATTTTAAAACTTCATTCACCTTTTCAGCATCCTACAAAGATTTCAACCATAGTGTAATTTTTTCTTTTTTTTCTTTGCATTTTTTATTTAAAAAGGTTTTTTTTTCGTATCTATTACTGTTTTCCTTCCCTTCCCCCCTCCCGATCCTCCCTCAGCCTCGCCTCCTCATTCCATCCCCCCATTCATTCCCCAAGAAGGGCAAGGAGTCCCAAGGTGATCCGAGTCCCTCATCTCAGTTTCAAGGCTGGGTTAGGTGTTCCTCTATAGGGAATGGGCTCCCAGATGTCAGTTCATGCACCAGGAACACAGTCTTATCCTACTGCATGAGGCTCCACAGACTGCCCATGCCATTTGACAGTTTACCTTTGGAGGGCTTAATTCCTTTCCCTGAAGGTTCCTCAGCAATAATTTCAGAGTCATTGAGTTCGCTATAGCTCCAGTCAGCTATCTCTGTGGGATTCCTATTCATGATCCTGATCCCTTTGTTAATATACTTACTCTCTCCTTTCTCTCTTCAGATGGACCAGGAGCTTGATTTGGTGCTTAGCTATGGGTCTCTGCTTCTGCCTCTATCCATTGCTGGATGAAGCTTCTATAATGACAATTAGAATGGTTATTCATTTGATTATAGGGGAAGCCCTGTTTAGATATCTTCTATACCATTGATTAGAGTCCTAATCAGGAACATTTTGTGGGTTCTTGGAGCTTTCCTTAGCACCTGGTTTCTTTCTCATCCCACAATGGCTCCTCCCTCTATCAAGATACCCATTTCTTTGTTCTCTTTCTCTGTTGCTCCTCTTTATTTATAAATGTAAAAGCTGAGTGGTCATTTTCACCTTCTCTTGATTACCCTCCCTCTTTCCTACTGAAATCTGTCTTCTAAACAAGACCACTTCTACTTTAAAAAGATAGTTTATTTACTTTTATTTTATGTGTGTAAGTATTTGCCTGTCTGTATGTGTATATGAACATACAGTACTCCCAGCAGCCAGAAGAGGGAGATGGATCCCCTGGAACTGGAGTTCCAGATGATAATGAATGGCCAGGAATGGAAGCCAGGTCCACTGTAGCTAGTTCTTTTAATTGCTGAGTCATCTCTCCAACCTTCTTTCTTACATTAATGCCCTTCACCTTCATCAATTAAGGTTAGTAGTTAAAGCTGCTTTCTGAAGCTTGAGTAGGGCTTTGTATTTTGTTTGCTTTCTTTTTAACATAGGCAATTTAATAATCACTGTGCCACTAAAGAAAATGACACCCATTAAGTGCATAGTTCCTCAGGGGCTGGAGTCAGCCATAGTTTTTGACTTGGTTATTTTATTTTTTTTTGTAACATCAGTTAGCATTTTTCAATCTCAACCTGGTATAATAAATCTATGCTTATGCTCCAGTTGTTAAATATGTTACATTTTTAAAATAAAGAAAAAACATTTACTCATAAGAATGATACTTAAATTTGTTATGTGGCAGATGTTAGAGAACACAAATATGAAGATAGAATGATTAATACCTTCTTACACTGAGAATACAACACAAACATGTGTGTGTGTGTGTGTGTGTGTGTGTGTGTGTGTGTGCGCGCGCATCTGTACATGTAGAGGGCAGTGCACGTGTTGTGTGGAGGTCAGTGATCAACCTCTAGTATCTTCTTTGGTTATTTGGTCCCTCTTCATATTTACTGCTGAGACAGAGTCTCCTAATGCACAAGCAGCTCACTGATTTAAGTAGGATATGGCTATTGAGCTCCAGGAATCTGCCTGTCTCAGCCTCTTTAGTGCTGGATTATAGGTCTGTGCTACCATACCTGACTGTGTTTTTCTAAATAAATGCTTGGGATTCGAACTCAGTGCCTCGCACTTGTGCAGAAAATAGTTTACTGACTCAGCCATGTCTCCAGACAAAACAAATAATACTTTTTGCAACAATTCTCTATGCCCTTCAGATCTAGTCATTTGTGGAATTTAAATTTCCATACTTCAGGTTTTTTTTTTCTTACATGTTGACCTTTTCTATTTTCTTATATTTGGGTAGTAACATGTTTACTTAGTTTCTGAGTCCAAGAATGGCCAGAATTAGACTCCATCTGCACAGCAGGCTAACATACTCCTGAGCCCCAAAGCCTTGGAAGTCTAAAGGGCACATTTGAGACTGGAATATTAGCCTTGGGAAAATCGTATTTATTCATTTCTTCTTTCATTTCCTTGAGCTGGATATTTTTGTTCCTTCAACTTTCTCTTTTTGTATGGAGTCAATTGGAAGGAGAAGGGGCGGCATTAGCAGCTCATCAACTTAGCTGGGACTCTGAAGCTTGTGGAATATGGGAACAACCAGAAACTGTTGGCAGAACACTTTTTTTTTCTTGTGCATTTGCCTTTAAAAATGAACATTTGTCCAAAGGAAATTTGTGATAATGGCATAGGAGTAATAAGAACCAGAGTCAATTGTTCAAATGGTCTATTTGAGGAGAGATTTAAGGGAGGAAAACGAAGAAGGCAATGAACTGGCTTCCTTAGCCCTGACCCGCAAGGGGGAGGCTGGCACAGTTCCGTCCACAGCTACAATACCAGCCTGTGCATAATGGATGCAGAGAATGTGGCTTTTTCAGATAAGTGCATTTTTGTGTAGGATTGTATTAATTATTGGTCATTCAAATCCAATTTCCCTGAGTGTAAACTTTGGAAAGTCTAACTAACTTGCCATCATTTTTATCAGAAAAAGTAATAAATAGGGTAAAGTTCAAAATGTGTAGTGAACTCTATTGTATATCTTAAATTGACATTTCATTGTGCTTTTTCTTTAATCGTTTGTAGTTGCTAATTCTGTCATACAAATATTCGCCCTCTCATTTTACTCTTGGAAGAGGTTCACATATCAGTGTCTTCCTAAATACTTCGGTATCTGTGGCATTGACAGAGGTCAACATTTTGGCCACATTTAAATGTAAAATTAATGTAGAAGGCAATTTATGTATCATAAGCATAAAACACTTTCTGGATCTTTTTCTTTCTCTGTGAAGTCCAAGCCCTTACTGAAATACATCACAAAATTCTGTGGATTTATCAGTTAATTCCTACAGTTGTGATCCAAGGCCTGAAGTTGCTCCTGAGATATTCACCATATTGTCTTTGTTTTAAATCTCTAAGTATAAGAGCCTGCCATATTTGACCTATTGTATTAGATGTCTCTCGTGCGGTGTATTTAAACATTCACACATTTTGTGTCACAATAACTTGCTGTTTATTTTGTTAAACAGTATACTATGGACATATCCCATTGACTATGTTCTGTCTGTGTATACCTGACTAATTTTATTATTTGGATGGTGTGAATTAATTTAAAAGCTAAATCCTATAACATTTTGGTAAGCACTTTTGCATATTTGCTCATGAGGGAGATTAACCTGCAATGTCTTTTAATATCTTTGTCAATGTGGATTGCACTGGCCTTACTGTTGTGTTAGTATCATTCTTCTGCTGTATACATTTTATAAGGTGTCTTCTCACATATTTTGTGGAGTGCAATCAAAGCCAACAAGACTTCAAGTTTTCTTTGGGGGAAAAGCTTTGATTTGATAGTTGCTTGAGTTTGTTTATGAGGCCTAAGATGACTCACACCTTCTTTATTCTATGACATTTTGTGAAAACTGTCCTACCTCCTCCCAGACCCTTGCTTCCAGGCCTTTCCTGCTTTATATATGGTTGTTAATCTATTGGGTCATCATTTGCTTTATTGATTTCCCTTTTATATTGCTGTCTTTGTAAAATTTAGTAATTGTTATATAGGAAATGCATATACTTGCCTAATTTTCCATAATGAGACTAGGATTAATATTGTCTCATTTCACGTGGACTTAATAAAACTTGCCAACTGTAAGATGTGTGTGTGTGTGTGTGTGTGTGTGTCCCCTCATTTTACTCTTGTCAACATCTATTTTACCTTATATACTTCACAAACTACAAGAGACAGTGCTGTAATTGTGCTTTAAGCAATCACAAGAATTTTACTGAAACACAGAGGAAAAAAAAAATGAGTCCTGCCTATCTTCTATCTTCAGTGGACGTCCTCATTTGGAATATGGACTTTCCCGTGATCCTCATTTCTCCTCAACCTTAGAGATTCCTTCCACAATTCCTTTACCTCTGCTGGTAACTGACTTTTCCTACACTTTTATCCAGGATTGTAGTTTTACTAATGTTTAGATATAAAAGACTTGGTTGACATATTTTCTGTTTAGTTTTTATTGTTGCTGCTGCTGTTTTCTTTTAACTTCTTCATGATGATATTTGATCAGAGATTTTATGATCTCCAGCCTCTCATGACAGAATGATTTTTTAAAAATAATTTTAAAACAACGTTGAACTAGGGATTTTCACACTTTCAACAAGTTCTTTTTCCTTTGGTTTTGTGTAGCTCTGCCTGTTTCTTCATTTCTTTCTGTCTGCTGATTTTAGAGGTTTGCATAACTTTATTTCTGTTACCCATTTTGAAAAAATGTGTCATTATGTCTTTGAAATCTGCTCTGTTCATTCCCCCTCTATTTCGTCTGAAGCTTTAGTAAAATGTTTTTAAGAGATCTGAAATTATTGCTCAGGTCAGCAAAACAGAATACTGGTTTTTGTTGTTGCTTCTTTGACAGGGTCCTTTAATCCAGGCTGATGTCAAACTCTCTACGAATCTAAGGATGGTTTTGTGCTTTAGATCTTTCTTCTCCTAGTCCAGAGTGCTGGGATGTAGCATGAACCACCATCCCTGATAACATGGAACCATTTTGTGCAGTCCTACAGATGCCAGTTAGGATTAATTACTGTTGTTTGTTTCGTGTTTAATCCTATCTGTGCCTCTGTGGTCTGTCTCATGTGTGTCAGCTCAGAGGTCAGCCAGTATCTGAATTGAGTTTATCACGGACTAGGAACCCTCCTGTTCTCTCCTCTCTCCCCTTCACTCTCCAATAGTTCAGACTCCCTGATTCCCTGAACTACCCACCTCTCCAGACAAAACACTGTTTATCAAATTCAGCTTCAGTATGTCCTCAGGTGAAAATTCATACAATTCAAAATTCAACTCACGTAAGTCACATTTCTAGTTTATTTTTTTTACTGAAAATTTGTGTACATTTTTATTTGTTTTCTCTTATTTTTGTCCTTTTTATTTTATCTTTTATTTTTCAACTAACTGTCTACCTTTACTGACTTTATTTGAAGTTGTTGGCATTCTGTTTTGTGTTTGTATTAACTAACACTGAAACTGATATATTCTGAACAGCCAGTCCGGTAGAATTTGCCTCTCAAGAACCAGAACACATTCTAAGTTATTTTTTTATCTTATATGCCAGTATTACTTTTTTAAAGGTCATGACCTTGAATAAATTTCTAACAGTTTTATTCAGATGCAATTATAGATCATAAAGTTTACTCTTTAAGAGGTTATCATTCAGCACAATGGCAAGTTATATACCAATAAGCCCTGCTAGATTTTCTGTGATAATTACTATCATTACATTTTCATCACTTTAAAAGACAACTCTCTCCCTTAACAATTATTACCTCTATTTCCTGGAGATCTCTAACTAGTTCCTGGTTATATGGAATTACCTGTCTTAGATATTTTATGAAGATGAAGCAGTAGGCCATGCTCTTCTGTAATAGACTCCTTCCATTTGGTACAATGTTTTCAAAGTTCACCTGTGTTGTCTGTATATCAGTACTTCATTCTTTGTTACTGCCAAATGACACTCCTTTGTATAGACATACCATAGTTTGTGGTTCTATTCCTCAGTTCATGATGACCTGTAGATTGGTGTAGCTTGTTTCTGATAGATATAAGGTCATTATAATAGGTATGATGTGGACAATATTTCCATGTCTCTTGTTATATAACAAGGGATTGAGAGGTGAGGTTATAGCATATGTTAACGCTATGTTTAACATTTAAAAGTTCTGCTACACTTTTAAGAACTTTCATTGTTTTACAATGTAGTATAGTTCCATTTTCCCATGTTTTTTTACAATATTTTTTTATTTTAATTATTGCCAGTTAGTGTGTAAGAGGGATCTGCCATTGTGCTTTTCATTTGTATTTTCTCTAAACACTAAGGGTGACAATATTCATAAACCTAGTGGCCATTTACATATTTTCTTTAGAGAAATTTCTACTAAATTATTGGTTTATTTTTAAATTGTAGTGATTGTCACTCGATTATTAAGTCACGAAGGTTTGTAGTATGACCTAGATATACATTCCTTTCAGAACTCTCACTTGAAATTTCTCTCACATTCTGCAGACTGCCTCTGCACTATATTTTTGATAGGTTTTATAGGCTCAAAGTGATTTTTAGAACATTTTGATGAAGTCCAATTTATCTTTTAAAAATTTACTTCTAGTGCCTTGTTTAAAATCATCACCTGGCTCAAGGATAGTAAAGGCTCTGTCTGTTTTCTTCTAAGAATTTTAAAGTTCAAATTTTATATTTTGGATGGCAACCAGTTTGATTTGATTTTTGTATATAAGATTAAAAATTCAGTCCTTTTTTTTCTCCCATAAAGATATCTTCTGGAACAATTTCTTGACAAGATTACACAGAATCTCAGGTCTGACTGGCAGGGGTATGAATAAACAGGACTTCAGATTTTTCTTAGCATTTACATAGCTTTGCCCATGCCTGAGACTTTCTGGGTTTCCCAGGAACTGTACAAACTCCTTTGTGAAGGACACAGAACCCTAATTTTCTTTTTAAATGGGAGGCTTTGTGATTATTCCAAATTACCTTAGAGAGGTAGGGCAGGGTTAGAGTAAACTTAAATGTTACAAAGCTGAGTGACATTATTGAAATCCCACCAGATTCCTTGAATAAACTCTTCCTAGATATTGCAAGTATTTGGTTAATTTCCAGAGCACTTAAAAAGATGCTTAGCAGTTTTCTTGTTAATTTTAGGGAAAAGATGAAGTTTTGGCAAACCTTACTTTACCAATATTGCCTTCCAATAAATTGAGTATTTATGCAATTTGTAAATATGTTCAATCCCTGTAATATAGATACTTGATGTATGTCATAAAACATTCGAAAATAGAAACCTAAAACAAATGTGCTGCAAGAAGAATGTAAATTTCTATTTTTTCCCCATTCTATCTCAATTTATTATCTTTCTAAGAACTTCAAAAATTTGGGGAATTTCTGTTTAATTTTACTTTTAGTTCCTGACTTTACAAAAATGATATAGCAGTGCTGATAAGCTTTATTGATATAAATTCTGATAACAACTATAGTTATTGCTGTATATTTAAAGCTTTTATGATTTATAAGAATACAAGTTGAAGCTTTCAAACATCAGAGCCATGGAGACAGGTTGTTTTTAAATTAAGGAGGGAAAGAAACTATAATAATTCTCAAATGTTTGGCCCTCACAAGGCAGAGTAGAAGTCAGCAAAATAAAATTTATGGATGGAATCTAGCTTGGTAGCCCCATATTGTCATGCCCATTTCTCCTTTTTAAACTTCTCTCTTAAAGATAAAGCTGTTAATTGAGCTGACAGAGACATAGGAAATGCTGACCATTTAAGCTTTCTCAAACATTGAGATAAGAGTATCATTAAGTATGCTTTCAAAACAGGAGTGGATACAACAGTGAGCTTAGAGTGTTGATTCCCCCTGTCCTTTCCCTGTGTATGCCTATGGTTAAAAGGTTCTCCCTAACCAGTCTTCTGTTTTTCGAACAGTCACTTCCTCTTCTCTAGTCTTCACATGCAAAGAAAGACTCTTCATTAATTAGTACTTATTATTCCTTAGGATATTTAACAATATCCTTTGTATTTTCCTTAAACCTTTTCATCCTCTTTGTAAATATTTTCATTCTTTAACTCTCCTAAATTATATTAACTTAGCATGTCAGTTTCTTTTCTATTAGAAAGCTAATTATTATCTCAAGATAGTCTACCTTTTTCTCATCTGGTAATCTCACAGTGTTGCTTAGGCTGTCTTAAAGTTGTGAGCCCAAGCTATCCTCCTGTCAGTTTCCAGGGTTGCCAGTGCTATTGATATTTGCCCATGTTGAGTTTCTATGCTTCCATTCTTAGATCTATACTTCTGTCTATATTGAACTATCTTCTTCAAAGATACTCTTTCAGTTCATGGAATCATGATTTCTTAATTCTACTTTTTGTCCTGAAATTAAGGTATTGATAAAATCATCAGTACTTTAGAGCTAAGAATAATACTTGCAGAGACAAGCTGGAGTCATCCTGGCTGGTTGACTTTCATGTGGATTTCTATGGTTCAGGTAAGCAATGTTTGTGGATAGTGTCAATCTCCATGATTGGTTGTTCTATAATGTCTATACACTCTGAATCCCTGCAAAGTTTCTAGCTCACAGCAGGTATAAGATTCAACTGATCATGAATATGTAGTTTCTCTTTATGTAGCAACCTAAGATTCTTAGATGAAAGATATTTTCTGAGACAATTGTTAAATGAGAGAGTAATAGAGAATCTGGGCTTCTCCAAATTGGGTTTCATTTGAGCATCATCCTGCAGCAACTCTTCTGCTGTCCTTGTGACTCTGACCTCTTTCCACTTAGTCACATCTGTCGACACCATGGTATATGTAGTGTTCACGGACTGAAAATAGATCATCTTGAACCTAAATCACATTGTATCACAGTCATCAGATTGAACTAGGGAATAAAGATGAACCTGAAGTATGTGACAGAGCATGTCCCTATGACAAGACAGCATGTTATGCACACCATATGACTGCCTCAGACACACATTTACTCTCGTTGAAAAGTTCTCTGCATCTTGATTAGGAATGAACACAAGTAGGCTTTTCAAGATTGTCCTATGGATAATTGCCTCATAATTGCTTTTTATGGGATTGGTTGTCAGAAATCTGTCATTAAATCTTCTCCAGCGAGCACAATGCAAGCCATCAAAAATAAACTGTTGTTATTATTGTGTGCATATAAAGATAGGTGCTTATCTGTATAATTACTTCACCCCCAAGTATGCTACTTTTGTGAATCAAAGTCAACTTTAGGCCTAATATATTTTTTATAGAAAAGACATAGGATTTGAGAATAGAAAGAAAATAATGGATTGACAGGTCATCATTTTCAACTTTTGGGCCTTAAACTCCTTGATTATTGGAGAATAACTGGAAAAAGAAACATGTGCATTTCATGATTTGTGTTTCCTTAAAAGATTAGAAGCATATTAGAGAACACACGGAAGGAAGAGGTCTACAAACCCCAGGTAAACATGGATTATTACTACTCACTACTGATTTAGTGATTCTTTGCCCTTACTAGCTGGGAGAATAATTATTGCTTCAAAAATATAAACAGAATTGAGGTGAAAGCTCAATAAATGTGTAAGTGGGGAACTTGAGTTTGACTCCCCAAAATCACATAAAAAAATCTGGGAGCAATGACATACATTTGTGACCGGAGTGCTGAGGAAGGAGAGACACTGGAGTTTTTTGGCTGCCAGTGCACTTTAATCAGGGAGTTCCAGGCCAATGAAAACAATGTGGATGATATAAAAGGAAAGGACAAAATGTTTGCTCACCTCTGATCTCCAGACTCACGCATGCAGTCACACCCAGAAGCCTGTACACACACCGACACATACACACAAACACACACACACACACAAGAGAGACGGAGTTGAAACAGTTGGTGTAGAATAACTTTTCTAAAATTAAGTAATGCCATAAGTAATAATGATGTTGATCTTACTAATGATAATATTCAGTAAACACCCATGATAGCTAAAGCATGTAAGTTATGACCACTCTGTATGTTATAAAATCTTCTAACAACTTTTTCTTAATTCTCATAACAAATCAATGAATGACTTTCTACCATTAATTTTATTTCAAAGAAAAAGAAGTAAAGACAAGGAAATTTAACCAACTTTCTAAAGAACACAAGGCTGGTTGAGGGGATTAATAGTCTTGCGCTTAGGAGAATAGAATTGTATACATACAAAAAAGAGAGATAATATTCTGGGTAAAAGCAAATATTTCATTGCATATAACATGCTAATTTGTTATATAGCCTACTTTCTGGCTAGGACATTGGCAATCAGCCTTTTAAAAAATACCACTATGGTTTCCATAGAGGATTCCTAATACGCACATTGCACCAGTAAATGCTTTGTACCCTTGACTGAATGTTTTCAGCATCTCTACATCTTCTAAACAGATCATTTTAGTCATACACCAGGTGAGCTATTCATCAAAAATTTGAGAAAATATATGTAAATTTATAGATATTATATAAGTATGTATATACATGCATAATACATAATATATTATACACACACATATATATGTATGTATATATATATATATATATATATTTCCTTGGAGAAAAGCCCTACTATAAAAATAAATTTGGGATATTATCATGACAACTGTGTATGTACATTAATTTCCCCCTTATGTTCTTATTGCCAGCAGAGGGAGGCTGAAATTGAATTGCTGCTGACTGTGTCCCTTGTTATGGCCTGTGGAGATATGACAATTGAGGAAGAACTTAAAAGAATGCCAAGTAACAGAGCATGAAACAGTGGGTGTGACCAGTGCCTTGGACATTTTATGGCTGATAATATTTGGCAAGAAAAAAAAATGCATCCTTGATTGTAGCCTTGCAAAATAAATTTCACCATCAAACCATGCCTGAGCACCTGTAATTGTTTTGTCCTATAATTTATGCATTTTCCAAATCACAGAATTCTTATATTAGCCATTTTCATATTTCCCCTTATGAGAGATCTAAATAATTACATCACCTTGGAAAAACTTATTTTATTGGAAATTTGGGTGCAGAAATTTAGTCCACATATATTTAACTTTTTGTTTGACTTAGTTTGAATTCCTTTGAGGCTTGTTTTGGGTTGTGCAAGCTACTAGTTCAGGTCTTCCCCTCAAGAGAGAATCTGTAACCCTCTTCAAGGTTCCTGGAGAAACTTAGGACTTCAGAAAGCTTACAAATTCTTGTTTTGGAGCTTTGGTTTATGGGCCATTGTAACTATGCATGTTTACTTTATCTATTGAGACAGAGAATTTAATGCAAATAAG
This sequence comes from Sigmodon hispidus, assembly GCA_004025045.1. Taxonomy (NCBI): domain Eukaryota; kingdom Metazoa; phylum Chordata; class Mammalia; order Rodentia; family Cricetidae; genus Sigmodon; species Sigmodon hispidus. The sequence continues at coordinate 22,748 of PVIH01003255.1, read as the reverse complement.
AACAACAGAGTGGTAGAGAAAACAGCTTGGAGGACATTATTACCTTTCCCAATCCTCATTTCTTGTCATGAATTATTAATCATGAGGTAGCACCTCATCTGATGCTTTGAAAACTCTCCCTCTGGTAAGAACAGGCTAATTGAATTGGAGGAAGTGGAGCAGGAAAAAACTAAGCGTGGATGTTGATGGTTACACCAAAAGCAATTATCCACTCTCCAGTCTTTTCCCACCTGTTGGAAAACCCAAGGCTCACTAATTTTTGTGCCATGAGGGAAGAAATGGGAAGGTAGAGGAAAATGTTAAACTGATGCACTTCTAGTGCATCTTTCTCGAGAGTAATTTATTTCACTAAGAGGTGAATGGGGGTATGAGAAGGAGTGGGGGTGTGGGAAGAGGTCTGACAAGCACTGGAGATAAGAATACCAACCGGTCCATCCTTATCCAGTGCTGTTTGACAAGGCAGCAAAAACCTTAATTTAGGTAATAACTCCACCTAGCAACTTCCCCAGGGGAGGTTTATTTTTGGCAATTGATGTTTATGCAAACATTTGAAATAATTTATATACATAAAAAACTAGAAGCCATCATTCAAGTATAATAAGATCATTTTATAAGAAATTTTATATTTGATATATTTTTATTGAAAGAAAACTTGTAAACCAATAGATATGGGTAGAGAAAGTAAAATAATTCCACATTCATTAGGAATTTAAAACTAAGGGATTAGGGGACACATACCTTAAGTCACATCTACATATAATATAAAAATGAGAAACAGCATGAAATGATACATATTGTAATAAAAATGGCCACTATATGTGGTACAATATTAGGTTTTCTCAATTGTTTGTTTTTATTTTCATCATTTTTCTATAAATAAATTGTTATATGCTATTTCGCCAGTAAATATGCTAACAAAACTTTTACCAATATCTTTCTTTTGAAATTATACTCTCCACATGATCGGTTGTAGCAGCAAGTGTTTGATTCATGCCAACCTGTTTAAAGCCCAGACTCTGGCAGACAGGGGTAGCCAAAGTCTTCTTTGTACCATCACGTAGCAAACAAAGTGTCTTCTGGGCTGTTTTTCTGGGGCTGAACCCTTTCCTTATCTGTATCACGGGTCAAGTCAAGATAATTTAAAGCTAAATTAAATTTAATATACAGACACTTAAGAAAAAGCTAAATAGATCAGACCCGGCAAAGCACTGTACTTCCTGCGTCTTACATCCCTTACCTTCCTAGAGATTGCCACTTTACCTTGGTTGGGAGGTTATATTCATTGAACAAAAATAATCTTTTCTATTGTATCTCTGCACTTAGCATAGCATTCCACCCTCAGCTGTTGAATGGATGGTTCAAGAAATACAGAAATGTAGATATCATGGTGGAAAGGCCAACTCAGCCACGTGGCATTCATGCGGAACTAAATTGAAGACAACCCAAGACTAGCTGACATATATTTTCTCAAAAGTAACCAGAGAGGAACAAACATTTCTAGGGGAAAGATACTGAAAATCAAATATGTAGTGGTTTGGAAGGACTGAGATGAATGTAGGGTTTCTGGAAAAATAGCTGAGGGCAAAGGCAGAATTTTTGCAGGATGTTCTGCTGTGGTAGTCCCAGAAGTGTGGGGAATAAGGAACAAAGGTTGTTTAATTTGCAGAAAAGGACATTCCTGAATGAGTGACAATTACATCTGCTGGAGGACTGGAAGGAGATAGGGCAAATGGCTTGATTTTAGCCACATAAACAGGAATGGTCGTATGCAATGAATTCTATTCAACCCCCTGGCTTCCTGGACTAAGCTGATTATTATTAAGCATTTATGTGGCATTTCATATGTACAAGTACTTTACAATCATTTATTATTTATTCCTCACAACGTGAGAAAGCCACAAATCAAGGGCACGGATAAAGTTAATACAATTTTATTAAACGAAAGGGGTGTGCCTATCAGCAGGCTCAGCTACAGCCGGAGTGTGACCTCACAGGAAAGAAACAACGTGACAATTACAGTTTTTTACCCTTTTGTGTAGCAATTTACACTTTTAATCAGTAGTAAGTCAGGTGACCCTGCACACCTTGGAGAACTCCTGGGAGCGTGGCAGCCCTGTGTGCCAACTCTAGGGACAGCTGCCTTGGAACCTATCATGTCTGTCGCCAGTGACTTCTGCCCTCTGCCCTCTGTCTCTTTCTTCCTCTTGCCTGCGCTCATCTGTTTTCTGTTTTTCTCTTCATCCCCCCTTCTCCCCCTAATGTCTCCTTTTCTCTTTATCTCTTCCTCTCTCTGCCTTCTGTTATTTCTTTCCTGTGCCCATTTGATTTCAGTCCTATTCTATTCCTGTCTCCCTGCCTTCCTGTTTCTGTCCTGATTTTCACACAGACAGATAGACAGACATGCACTCAGGCGCACACACTCAAACACAGGCTTGCACACACACACACACACACACACATATTCATGGGTACACACATGCACATACAGAGGAAAAATAAAGCAAAACCTAATTACTAAATTAGGCAGAAGGTCACTTCCTCTGTGAACAGCCCTCTTCATGGCCTTCTTGTGAGACCTGACACATGGAAAATTCTAACTTGATTTGTACAGGGAGAATAATGCCCATGTTAATCTAAGCTGTTTGGAAGGTCATTTAAAAACCATTCCATGTTGTTTTACTCCCACTGCTAGTGTTCTCCAGGCACTTCTCATAAATGCTAATGAATTATTCACCTTGATAGTGTAGACAAACACAGACTGGTGATGTTATTTGGAAATCAGTCAAATTGACTAATTAGTTATTTCCCTCAGATTTTACTTAACAAAGAAAAGGAGCCTGAGATATTTGGTGAATCATCGATCATTACATTCCTAAAAATGTAATAGTTAATCTTAATTTGTGGAAGGGCTGACCTAATTTAGGGGGAAAAACAAGACTCATATAGTTTGTATTGTTTAAAAATTATGCTTAAGCTTACTACATTTCTAGCAGAATTTAATTAACAGTGAACAAAATTATTTTAGCTGAAGGTTTCACTCTTTAGTTTTGAGAAGTGGATGAAAATCATTTGTTAATAGCAAAGAAACCAGAAACAAATAAAATACCCAAAACCTGCCTCTCCCAAGCTCCCAAATCTCTTTAAATCATGTATTTGTTCATGACCAGTCACTGTATATGGTAGTTGCACTGTTGTTGACTACTGAGCAGAAAACTTAACAGAAAAGATCCATGCTCCTTAGAGATTCTAGTGGGGATATTTTACATAGATAGAGAAAATAATCATTAGATTAGACACATAACTAGATAAATAAAAATTAGATATGCAATAGAGTAATATATGATAGATAGATGATAGATTAGATAGATAGAGATAGATAGATGATAGGTAGATAGATGATAGATAGATAGATGATAGATTAGATAGAGATAGATAGATGATAGATGATATGATAAACATGATACATAGGTAGAAGTTTGAAGATGATAGTTATATAATAGATATAGACAGATAATAGATATATGGTAAGTGAGATAGAGATGATGAAGATAGATAAATGATAGAATATAGTTAAGTAGACAAAGTAATAACAATAGATGATAGATAAGAGAAATAGATAAATATCAATATATTGTTAATAAAGAAGTTAAATTAATTTTTCATAGTGATAGATGCTATGTAGAAAATAAAAAAGTTAACTGTGTACATTGGAGTATTTGGGGAATAAGTTTAGATGGAAAGGCATGAAAACCCTTTAGGGAAGGTGGCAGAGCAGAGAGTATGATATTGAAGTGTGAAGATTTGAAGGAGTCAGTCTTGAGGTTGGGGGGAGAAAACTGGATCTGCCAGGAGTGGAGACTAAACTAAGCAATATTGGGACAATGGTACCATGGGACAGCCTGTCGCCTGCCCAGGGAGGGGATGGGGAGTTGTGGAGAAGAAAGAATGATCTGATGTGGTGGGAGGGGGAAAGGACCTTGAATAAGGGTATACAGGGATAGAAAGTGTGACTTCTTTGTTCATAATAATAATAATAATAACAATAATAATGATTAAAAAAGATTTGAAGGAGTCAGGTAAGTGAGATATAAGAGCCTGGAGATGGGACCAAGCTCACTGGGCTGGAATTCTTTGTTCACCTTAACTTGGTGGTGGAGAAAAAGACAATGTGGCCAGTGACAATGCTATAGTTTATGCCTTTGTTTTGACAGTCTTTAGAGCAAAGAACATGAGATTTACATCCTAGTAGCTGAATTAATTGCAATTCTCAGTAAATGAGAAGGTGAGCATTAGTTTGTCACATTCTGACCAGTGTATCTCTTCACGGTACTAATTTAATTTTGACCTCAATTTTCTTATTCAGGTCATAAACATGAGTCTCCAAAATACAGATGAGGGTAAAATTCAGAGACAGAAAAAAGTCATGTTCTTGGCTCTTCAATTCAGTAAACAGCAAAGAATAACTAGAATAAGCTATATCAAACACACCCTTTGATTTCCTCCCCCCATATGATAACGCAGTTCTCTTAGCTGGGTAAATAGAAAATTCTTCACCTACTTAACAAAAAAAGAGGCAATGGATCCTGGCATGACTGCTGTGTCTTTGGTGCTATGGCCACAGCTAAGTTTCTTTCCTTGCTACCTTAGGAGATAAAAGTCTGCTCAGGTCAATTTGGTTCCATATCAGCTTATTCTGGAATATTGAATGACTTTTTCTGAGATGGGAACAAACATATAAGCATCTCAGATAGACTACCAAAGGCCGACCAAAGAAATGATCACTATTTATTGGGATTAATTACTGCCACATAGGTAAATGGTTACTTACAAGAATATAAATGACCCCCAAAGAGCTGCATCACTAAAAAAGCTTGCATCCTTAGAGTTCCTTGAACACCATTTGGTCAGCTCCACCTGACAGCCTTCTCTCCCCAGCAACTTTATACTGTTTTGTGACTTTGGGGAGAAGATTTATGAATCCTTATGTTTTGAGAGCTTCCCATGTTGACATCATTAGCTTCATGAAATTTCCTCCTTTCTTCATGGATAAAATGTTCTAATTTGGAAGAAACAGAAATACAATTTGGATCACTAATTGTTCATGTTATTTGTGTTAGTTGTTTGTTTGTCTGTTTTTTTATCACTTTGACTTAAGCTATAATTGTCTTGGAAGGGAAAATTTCAATTGAGAAAATGTCTCATTCCACTCAACCTGTAGGCAAGTCTATTGAGCATTTTATTGATTGACCATTGATATTAGAGGTCCTAGCCCATTGGCAAAATTGTTGTTCTCTGTAAAGTGGTCCTTGGCTGTATAAGGAAGCAACCTGAGCAAGACATCCAAAGCAAGCCAGTAAGCAATATTCTCCCATGGCCTCTGCTTCAGTTCCTGCCTCTAGGTTCCTGCCTTGAGTTCCTGCACTGACTTTCTTTAGGCTGTTAAGATTAAATAAACCCTTCCCTCCTCAAATAGAGTTTGGTCAGAATGTCTTATCACAAATTAGGATATTAGCTAACCACCTGAGATTATAGCACCTAGACTATAACCAGAGATAACAGCTCAAGGGACATTTTGGAGTCATATGAGAATGGATCTTGAAAGCAATGTTGGATGATAAATTCTTTGATTTAAATAAATATTCCAAAATATCACTGATTAAATAAGTGTTGAAGATTTTTCTTTATTTCATCTTGACTTTTCTTTCACTTCTTTATTTTTTTTACTGAGTTCTACATGCAGGTTACAATGAAACATTGGAACCATGCAGTAAAAAAGTGTTAAGTCAAATTGTCCAATCTAGACATTTAGTTTCCATAGGGCAGGCTTTTTGTGTCTCACTGAAGTGGGATTTTCAGCCTTTATTTCTTCACACTCTAAGATTTGGAGATCAAAGTCACCTCTTTCCCATAGGTGACTGCTTTGGCTACATTCTCACTCAGTTCACTACATCACATCCTGTCAGTTATATATGAAAAAGAATTTATGAATAGCTAAGTTATAGATGAAGTGGAGGAAAAGTAGATAAGTCACAATGTGCCATGGTCTGCTTATAAAAGAAGTGTTAGTTTCATTGTTCTTAAATGCCTTAGTGATTAGTAACACTAGAAAGTATCTAGCTGTTCTTGGGTTTAGTTTTACCTATTGATCTGGTGAAGATCCTCTTCCCTCTGCTTTAGACCCTTTCCCAGTCTTGTTTATCCTTTGATTTCATGAATAGAATTGTTTCTCTATTTCCTTTTCTCACACCCAATCCAACAGAGATCTTTCACAAATGGTGCTGATGTTAAACCCACCAATGCCAAGAAGAAGACCATAACCATGAATGGGGGCCAAATTAGAGCAGGCTTTATTCTGGTTGTACTAGAACTTACTGGTGGCTGTGCCATAGTGACACAAGTGTGCGTTATACTTATTAAAAGTTCCTATCCTGTCATGCATGCTAACATCCATCACAGATACATCAATGGAATGTACCAAACTTGTGGTTTTTAAACTTCATAAATGCCCTGCTCACTCAGCTTGGGCCTCTAGACTGGTAGTCACAAGTGTGTCCCAGGCCAAGTCTCTGTAGCTCAACAAAAACTTCAAATTCCTAGAATTTGTCCTGGCCTTTTTCTCTTGCATGAGAATAGTCCAACTACAATGATTTTCTTCCCTAAGAATATCCTTAACCAAGTGTTTTGCTTTTTTTTGGGACAGTAAATTCATTAGAGACCACCTCTGACTTCTCTTTGTCTCTCTGAAGACTCATCATAAACCCGAGTCAAAGCCTGTATGAATAGAAATATGTTTGCTTCTACACATAGAAAGAAGACTGGCTCCTCCTTGGTGGTTTGGTAGAAATCCAGGAAAACAAAGTTTGTCAACCTGTATAGGCAGAGTTTTAAAATATTATGGCATTTAATTCACTGATCACTTCTGCTCTTTAATGTGGGAATCTGGCAAACAGCATGGAGAGATGAGCAGTGTCTTCCTCTCCGTGCTCTTGCCCTGTTGCTCTAAGGAGAATTTCTATGAGGTGACTCCAAGGAATTGTTTTATCCCCATCTTCCTTAAAACCAGTAATGGGTTTTTTATGGAAAACAAAATTGACTGAGTAAAGGTACATTTCGAAGTCTGAGAACGTATGGTTAAGGCTAATTTCTGGATTGGTTTTAACAATATTGTATTATGATGAAAAAATATGGGAAAAAGAGTAGATAAAACAAACTCTGTAATTTCATAGAATAATTTAAACTGTGAAATGCCATAGCACCAGCAAGTTCACTGTTGTACTAAGTAAAAAACAACATATATTCTACTCATATTTGACCTCATGGTTTCTGTTGCATGCAAACTCTCTGATGCAAGGTGGACAGAATTATATACTGGAGAAACTTTTAATCTTTATCTTCAATATTTGAATCTTCTATTTATATGTAATTCACTATAACTATTACTGGACATAAGTATAGTTAAAATTAAATGCATGTGTTTATAAACATACATTATATAAACACTTTGATACATTCATAAACACACACATGCACACACACACACACACACACATATGATGTGGGATGTATTTCTGTCTGAACTGTGAGACATGTCTGCTCCTGGCAGCATGAATTTACTTCAAGAAGATGATGGACATCAAAGAAACTCCATATGGAATTTACTTCTTTTGTGGCAAAAACTAGCCAGCCACTAGGCAAGAAAGTGTTCTTGCCTCAACTGCCTGAAAGTATGCTGTATAAACTGGTAATGCAGGTCCCATAGAAAAGTGACCTCTGAACTTTGACAGAACAAGCCAAGATAGTTCTTCAGGTTCCTGCTTTGCAGAAGAGACTGCAAAACATTCTGTAGGACATAAGGAGAAGTGTCTGAAGAAATATGGCAAAGTGGATGGAATAGGTCTTCAAATTTTCTGCTTTAATGAAAGGTATACCAGAGCTTATAGTCAGACCTGTAGGCTAAAAATGAATGCTTTAATGTTAGAAAAGAATTTTGGGGCTAGATGTCATCTCTGTCATTTCCAGAATTTGGAAGTTGTTTACAATGCACTTCCTGTTTACTCGAGTAATATTATATCCTTCTGTGGTCTTTAATGTAGTTGAAGGTTATATAGTCACAATTACAATTTTTTTTTAGTTATAGTAAAAGGCAAATTAGATGTGAAACTTTGGACTCACAAGGATAAGGTAGATGATAGAATATTTTCTTTAATTTTGCTAAGTGCAAATAAACTAGAAATTGTAAATGTAATTATTGCTTGGTAGCTGCTTTGTTATAAATAATTTTGCTAGGTTAAAATTTAAACCTTCCTTTTTGATTAGACAAAGAAGGGAAAGTGATGTGGGATGTCTTTCTGTATGCTGTGAATTATCATTGGATAATGAAAGAACTGTTTTGGTCTATGGCAAGGCATCTTAGAAGCAGGCAGCAGGGAGCTCCAGTAAGTAAATGAGCAGCATGAATGGGCTCTTTTGTAAATGGGGAGATCATAAGAGTGGGTATAGGGGGCTGGAGAGATGGCTCAGCGGTTAAGAGCACCATCTGCTCTTCCAGAGGACCAGGGTTCGATTCCCAGCACCCACATGGCAGCTAACAACTGTCTGTAGTTCCAGTTCCAGGCAAAACACCAAGGCAAATAAATAAAGTTTTTTTTTTTTTAAAAAAAAAAGAGTGGGTATAAAACTGAGAGGACTGATAACTGAGTTTGATGGAGTGCATGATGTAAAATCACCAAATGATAGATAGATAGATAGATAGATAGATAGATAGATAGATAGATAGATGATAAATAGAAGCAGGCAGGCAATCCAGCATAGATAAAGGGGGACAAGGGTGGAGTCAGACAAAGACACTATGAGCTACGGGGGAGGAAGACATGTAAAGGAATTCAGGTAAGCCATGGGTCACATGGCAAGACAGATTAATAGAAAAGAATTAAGTTGTAAAAGCTAGCTAGCAATATGCCTGAGTCGTAGACCAAAGAGCATATAATTAATACAAATGTCTGAGTCATTTTTGAGAGCTGAGAAGCTGTGGTTGGTCCAGACTTTGCGACTAGACAGGCCAGAAACATTTATATATATGTATATTATATTACATCATATATTTTAGATATTATATATAATAAGTGTGTGTATGTATATATATGCTATATGCACATACACCCATACACATATCTGCACAACAATTTGGGTATGTATAAAATATAGCTAAAAACCTTATGCTGCTGAAGTGGAGGAAGGCATTTCACAGAATCCAGAAGAGGAAAATAGAACCTTTGTAAGTCTGCACCTTCCCTCTGATGCCACCATTTCACAAATGTCTCCTGAACTATCAAAGCAGAGAAAATTGTGCACATATCTCTACAGAATAAATAATCTGCAGAGTTTTGCAAATAAGTACATACCACACTTATCAAAATGTACTTCTATATCTGCTTTGAAATCTCATTCAGTCTAACAAACTCAGGAAGAAGCACTGGTTTCCAAAATGGTCCAACACAGATGCACGCACACACACACACACACACACACACACACACACACACACACACACTATCACACACACACACTACTATGATTCAGTTTATGATCTGTGAGTTTTTGAGGCCAGCATACTGTTGGCCTTTGTGTCTAAGAATATGATATAGCTCCTAGATCAGAGTTATGTGTGAGAAAACATATGTCTCTCTCACAGGGTGTACCATAAATGTAAAGTGAAAGATGTCAGCTTAATCTATATAGCAAAAAGAAGGAAGCTCTATTTTAGAGGTTCTGATAATGTGCTATTTCTTCTTTTCAAATTCAGTTTGATAACTGTTGCATTATCAAATTAAATATAATGGTCTTCATTTATTTGATAAATTAAAATTGTTTTTTCATAGTGCTTAAAATTGTAGGTGCTTCATTGACACAAGTAAGATGCTTGAAAGATTAGGATCTTAGACCTGTCAAATAATTAATATTAAAATCATTGAAATTTTTTATTATTTTAATACATTTCAAATTAGAAATTAAAGAGAAAATGTGAATATGAAGAAGTAATGAGATTAAAACAATCTTGTAATCAAAATTGCAGCTTCTTTATTCTGCCATCTATATTAAGTAATGGAGAAAATGTGAAGATAATTATAAGAACAAGAGGTTTAATAGATTCTAAAATCATAGGGCTGAAAATTGCCTCCCCAGATCCCCCCTTATGAGCAGTTTGAATGAAATATGGCTCAGATTTGCTTTTGAATACAGAAAATACAAAACAACCAGGTTTCTGGCTAGTTAGAAGAGGAGTCTGGGCAAGCCCTTCTGTCATGGATACCATCAGATAACTATTTTTAATGTGCTTTGGAAATCCTCATTGCATTCATTTCAGATTTTTGTAATGGCATGAAAGCATTTGACAAGAGAGCAATCATGTGTCAGGTTGAGTAGGGCTGTTAGTTTTGCTTAAGGAAACAGTGTTCTGTGGTACGTTGTTATAGGTTAGAAGCTTCCATTTGGTGACCGAGAATGTGTTTTACAGACTACAGCATATCAGGTTACTCTAGTTTCACTTGTGTTTAGAAATGGAACAGACAAGTGCTTCTTGAACATCTTTGAAGCGATTACAGCAGTTTCTGAAATTTCAGCAAAGGGAGGTGGTCACTTGGGTTTCTTCTACTATTTTTTTTTTTTCTGGTCTTACGTCATGGAGAGGAAGAAATACATCCAAACATTTCAGAAAACTAAGGGAATATTTGACTCTGCTTTCCAAAAGTGTGAAAGCAGAGGTATCCTAAGAGATGACCCAGTAAAATACATGGTTAAAATGTAAAAGTCAGAGAAGCTGAAGAGCAGACCCTACAAAGGTATCAGATGTAAACAATCTTGAGAGAAAATCTCAACTAAGGCTTGTGTGTGTGTGTCTACATAAATATGTAATTGAGATTTACTGATAATAAATCTTTTCTCAAATTTATATGCTTAAGTAAGTGCTTATGATTTTTATTAAAAATATTTAATTCATGTTAATTTTATATCATCCATAATGTATATCTGTGCACATGTCGGGATGCATGCACATGAACTCCCACACATCATATACACACAAAAAAACTTGCTTGTCTGATATGTTTTGGGGCCATAGGAGTTACTGTTATTAGTGTGAAAACTCAAGGAATGATATTATATAAAAGAGAGAATATTTCTTCAATGTTAGAACCAAGTATGGGTATTTGGGAAAAGAGAGATGAATCTTGCAGGCAGCAAAGCTAGAAAGGTAGAGCTAGTCACAGCCCTTCAACATCAGATGTGAATTTACAGGATTTGGATTTTGCCCTGCTTGGTTTCAGTCTTAATTTGGTCCAGTGTCTTCTCACTCTGCCCCTATGTCTCCCCTTTGGCATGATAATGTATATTCTGTGTCATTATATATTTTAAGTCTGTATATAAATTGCTGTTGACTTTATAGAAGTTCTGATTGAGAGATTGACTAAGTCTCAGAAAAGATGCTGGTCTCTGGGCTTTAAAAGGTCATTGACACAGTAAAATCCTATGGGAACTTTTGAAGTTAGACCGAATGTGTTTTTCATTATGCTATGACATGAGCCTATGGAGGCTGGAGAATAAAATGTGGCGGGTTGAATGAGGATGGCTCCCATGGGTTCTTAGGTTTGAATACTTAGTCTCCATTTAATGGTTGTTTGGAAGGAGTAGAAGGTATGGCCTTCCTGAATAATATTTGACCCTGGGTCAGGCTTTGAAATTTGAAAAATCTTGTGCTATCTTGAGTGAAGATGCAACCTCTTAGTTGCTCAAGATGTCATGCTTTTCATTTGCCTTCATGAAATCCAACCCACTGAATCTATACGCTCAGTTAAGTTCAGTTTATTCTCTTCAGTTTGGGCAACTAATGTTCTTTTCTGATAATAAAAAATAAGCTTTCAGAGGACAGGAACCATACACACTTTCATTCACCTGTATACATGCACACAACTGGTGAGGAACTGACATAGCGTCAATGGCTGAATTAAATCAACACAATCACTGAATGTACTTGATGGGAGGACAGAGAATGCAAATGATAATTTGCTTAATTTTTCTATTATCTCAGGAAATAGAACTGGAGCCACTTTACAAACTGCAGAGCAATTTAAATGTCATTATTGCTCTTTTAGTGAAAATAATTGAAGTAAGTACCTACTATATGCCACTCATTAGTCTTCAAATAAGGGATATGATGAAGATGAATGAGCCACATCACATGTAACTGAAATCACTGCATGGGATTTCACCCTAGACACTGCCCACAAATATGACCAGCTATGCTATGAAGCCTTAGGATTTTTATGTTGTGAAGCTATTGCTAATATGTTGAATTTTTTTGACATATTACTCAGAACATATTGGCCCAGTCACAGCAATGGCCAGGACTATAAACCAGCCCTTAAGTTGAGCTTACTCTGTGACATACTCTAATGAAAGTTTAACATTACCTCAATTTACTTTCTGTCTAATTAAAGAAGAACTGTCTATTGTAGAAAATTTAACATCATAAGACAACTTCTCTTTGTTAATGAATCTTCCATTTTACAACTATAGAATTATTTTTGATATGAGAATGGAATTAACTTTTATAACTCTCAGAAGTCTCATTTCAGTAGGATGTACAATGCATTCGCATATTGTGTTAGCTATTTGTTGCAATAAAATACATGCCTATAACATTTCAGAAAGAAAGGGTTGATTTTAGCTCACAGTTCAAGGGTACAGATGACTATGGGAAGGAAATCATCATGTCAAGAGCTTGAAGGAGCTGAGGAGTTGAGAGGGTGGCACTCACAGTCAGGAAGCAAAGTGACAAAAGTTGACGCTCCACTTTTCTCCTTTCTTAATGCCCAGGATATCACCTCACAGGATGATGCCTCTTCTCTACTCAATTCACTTAATCTAGAAAAACCTTTCTGAAGACTATTTGGGGGTCTCATCTAATCTAAATGAGCCCCCAAAGGCCCTCCCAGAGGTTCACTTTCTAAGTGATTGTAGGTCTTGTCATGTTCATAATTAATATCACACATATGTTTTTGTGACAAGTGTATCTGGTCTTGCATTTTCCACATTTTGTGAATTCTGCTTTTTTTTTCAGTCTACCTTGATGTTTGCTATTTTTATCTCTTTAGATAAGATACATTTTTTGTTAGCTTCTCTATTTATTTTGAAATAATTTTATTCTAATGCTGCCATGAATTGCTTTTCAGTTTAGGTATATGCAATTAATCTGTATTTATTCAATTAGTGATGATTAACACAAAGGGACAATGTTCATTATCCTTGATGCTTAGGAGAGTATTTCAGGATTGGCCAATGACAACCCATATCTTAATCTTTGTTAATTGACTATGTCTATAATTTCAACATGTTATTCTCTTTTTACTCAATGAACCTTTTCATAATTACTTTTGAGTTACCATTGAAATTCATAACCACTATTACAAAAATAATTCTCACCTTGATCTGTGACCATATTTTATTACTTAATTCTAATATCAATATATTAACAACAGTATTAAAACATATATATAAAATGACCTTATGTACCAAATACAATGCTACATATACATTCTTATAAAATATCATTATGTATTTTTACCTCCGTATTTTTTTTAAAAAACACCTAAAATTCAAATACAATTGGTAATTTACTCATATAAATTACTTAAATGCTCAAGCTGAAATCTAAAGCCAGATAGACCTTTTACTTCAAGAAAACCTGAACTTTTAAACCAGACTATCATCATATAAGTGTTTTAATAACATATTTGATTTTTTACAAATAGTTATGAAATATATAAGATAAGTCCCTGTTCTTATTACTCAAACTAGAATGTTGATGAGATTCAAAGAAATAAAGATGCTCAGGTGCAATAAATATTATGATAGGAGAATTGTAAAATGCTATGCAGTCTCTAACCTGCTATACTTGGACATCAAGGTGTGCTTTGTAGAAAAAGGAAGTGCTTTGATAAACACCTCAAAGGTGAGGACGTTGGTGGCTAGGAAGTGAAAAGAGATGAACACAATTAAAGAAACGGATTATTTATCATTTTGATTATAAAAATTAATATTTGAAGTAAAAGGTGGGGTAGCAAATAAAAATGACTATGTATTCATGGGTTAATTAATACTTAGATCTGACCTGAAGACTTACTTCAAATGACAAATTTAATTGTATACATTTATAGATGTGGTATGAGTTTGTATTCTTATATTTGTCCATCATTTTTCATACATAATGTTTAAAGCTGGCCCATTGGACACTGAAAATCTACTGTTATGCTTTTGGGAAATTTAGTAAAAAAATTCTTATCCTCCAAAATTATTTACTATGTTGGGAAAGCAATTTCAAGATGGCAGCTCTGAATTATATTTGTTGAACAACCATAAAAGTAAAAAGCTTGGTGGAGTTTGAATGCCCAGCAAATTATGAGAATGTTCCTATTGGTTTTGAAGTGATAGACTCTGAAAAAGCCTTTGGAATAAAATGGACATTTTATGATGAGATAGAAACCCTACAAATAGAACAAAGAACATGTATTAACCAAAAATAATGGTTGAGTACAATTTACATGGCTATTAAAATATTATTCTGGTTTTCATTAAGCTGAAAAGTGAAATGGATATCTAGTAAAGAGGTAAATGAAATTGAGCCCAGTTACATTGGTTTAGAAGAAGCGCAAATATCTCTTTTTCATTATCAACCACCAAAATAGGAGAACCAAATCTAAAAAATCTATAATATTAAATACCTACTTAAGATTATTTGCACCACAAATATTACACAGGAGGAAAATAATAAATATAGTCCAGATAAAACTTAAAGTGTATAAACATTATATAAATACAATGATTTAACAAGAGTAGAAATGGCAAATCCTAACAGTTTTAGAGATTCAAATGTAGTAAAGGTAATGGGTAGAGTGCCATCTTTTACTTTCAGATATAGAAATACAATTCAGCTTTTAACCAAGTTTATAGATACAAGTCATGAATGCTTTACCAGAGAAATGATGTAAACAGTAAGGAAATGTATATAACATCATAATGAAAACCATAGGTGTGCTTGTATTGTATCTATATTATGCCTTACCAAAACCTCACCCCCAACCTTCTCATTCTTCAGGAAACAACGAAAAAATTATAGTTGAGAGGATGGCAATGGAAGGGCACAATTACATTCACATCTAAAGGAGTTTAAAACGGGGGCATTAGATGAAATATTTTTCTGAGAGATAGATAGCATAAGGATTTGCAGAAGATTTACAACTTTTTTCTTAGAATATTAATACGTGCCCTTGGGGAGGGGTGCTTTAAATAAAATAAAATTTGTTTTACTGAGAGTGCACCAGGCACAAGAAAGTCACTAAATCAAAAGTAGGGAGGTGATTAAGATCATAGGCTCTGGGTTTAAGCACCCTGGGGTCCTGGCTCTGCCATTTGCCAGTGAGCACTTTCCAGTCCTGTTTCAGTTTTCTCCTGTGCTGAGACAGAAGTAAAATAACTGCGTGGTTTGGACAGTCGCCAAACTGAGAACCAGTGTGTATGTACAGAAGTTGCTTCGGCGGCTCCCAGAGATGCTACCAGGAAAGATTTGACAAAGAAGACACCAACAATCCCTATGTAATAGTGCTGATGGCATGGGAAGAAAGCCTTCATTAAGTGAAGATCTAATCATCTCTTAAAATGGTTCTTTAGTATTATTCTTTAATTAGAGGTAGTTATGAACTAGAGGCTGTCAGCCTGAGAGAACAGTAAAGGAACTATATGGGGCTGCCCCGGAGTCTGGGAAGAACACAAGCTGCTGTAAGATAGAATTCACCTCAAGGGACTGGATCCTGGGATGTCAAGTCTGACATGTCTCCGTTCTTCCTTCCTGTTCCCAGAAGGGTATTGGCTGTTTAGCTGGTTCTCAATCCCCCTTTCTCCAGACCAGTTTTCCTACACAAGTTCCCGGTACTCTTCTGCCTTGGTTTTCCTCCAACCATACTGTCTGTTGTTTTGCAGGCAGTCGTGGGGATACTCCCAACCTCAAAGTGGAGGATCATCTTAATGATACCTTCTAAAAATCTGCCTTTCTTCATTTTTCACCCCCTCCCTCATAAACTTATAAGAACGTCATGTGTTCTTAATGACTGATAGACCCTGGCGCTTCCATATTTACAAATTAGCCTTGACTTGTCCCCTGAACTCCAGATCCCTGCATCCAGGGATCCTTTTCCCAACTGTGTGAGTACATCCCAGGATGCTCATTCCCCACGTTGTGTAATTAACATCTTCCTCTCACATAGGAATCTTAGTTCAATCCTAAACATATCCCCTCTACACCTTCGTTTCTTGGATTATTAAATTACAAATTACAAATCCATTCTCCATTCACTCAGGTCCCCAAGATTGAACATCCTTGATTTGAATTTCATTTTGTCATGATGTACACCATTGACCAAAACAGTTCTATCAACCCTGTGTCTAAATAGAACCACAACTGATTTCATCAGTTCTGCTTCACCTCTTATCTCAGTAGAAGGGGCCCAGACCACCACCTTCTCAGTTTTGGATTATTACCCTTGTACTTGAGTGGTTTTCTTTTGGAATATGTTCCCGATTACCATATACTCTCAAAAAGCAACTTTCAAGTGTGTAGCTCAGGCTGGCCTTCAAGATGATCTTCTCCATGCCCTCTTCACCTTCTGAATGCTGAGGTCAGGTGAGTGGACTGCCACACCTGGGTCTGAGTATCTTTTCAAAGTCGTACTTTCAGGGACTGGAAGGGTACCCAAAGATATAGCTTGAAAGTTAAGAGTGAGGACTTAATGTGTATATAAAAGAACTTGAGTTTAGATCTTAATAGTATATAAAAAGCCACACTTTGTCACTAGTGCCTGTAAACCTAGTGCTTTGTGGATTGGAGACTGGAGAATATCTGAGGCTGGCTGGTTGGTAGCCTAGCTCCGGTTTGATGAGAGACCTTATCTCAGGACAATCAGGTGGCGAATGATAGAACACACTATCTAACATCCTGCTCTGACCTCTGAGTGCACAGAGTGCACACTCCTACACTGATGTGCACCTCTACATAGGTAAAAATACTATGTATCACACTCACAGACATACATACACATGAGTAGATAACTATTAATAAATAAGACTTGTAAAAATAAGTTACGGGCCTGGAGAAATGGCTCAGCCTGTAACATCCTTGTCATACAATAAGAGGGCAAACGTTTGGATATCCAGCAATGTTACTCAGGATCAAACTAACCTATGTTTCCCGGGCTTCTCACCTCTTCTGTTCCTGTTCTTTCTTTGAGTTACTACGTGCCAGCCACATGGACCTTCTTGGTTTTTCACTCCAGGTCTGCTTACACGCTCTGGCTAAATTTATATTATGGTCTTCCTGATCTCACATTGAAATTCTATTGTTCCAAATGTGTCTGGTTATATTCCCAAGGTGTATTATTATGGCCCTCTCTGGTATTTATGCCATTGACACCCTTGCTGCCTTGCTGTCACATTCTGCTTACACCCTTGTGTGTGTGTGTGTGTGTGTGTTTGTGTGTGTGTGTGTGTGATATACTTGTGTAGATTGGGTAGATTCAAGTGTTTTGCTTCCTCTCATTAATTTGTACACTGAGAATAGGTAGAGTGTATTTATTGTGTCCTCTTTTAAAATTTTTGGTACAAGATCAGTCTCCACAAAAGCTTTCTAGGGACTCGGGCGGCTATCAGAGTGGACTCTGTTGTATTGATGGGAGGGGTGCTCTGGACTTCCAAATCAAGAACTACTGTCTGACTACTTTTGGGATTTCTTTTCCAAATTTGCACACAGTGGAAAATAAGTAAGTATTCCCTGGGCATGATTGCAGGGATTGAAAGAAGCAAGGCTTCCAAGAGTAAGCTCTCACTAATGGTGGATGGAAAGTGACCAAGAGCAAAGTTAGTGATAACCTTACAGGTGGTTGTCATAAAAACAATGTAGGGCTCATCCTACCCTCTGTCCTGTAGATTAGAGAATTAGATTGACTATGAACTAAGAAGAGATCTCAATTTAGCTTCTCCATTGCTAGCAGTCTGATGTAAGAGCATTTAAAAATATTTTTTCCAGTTTTATTCTTCTCTTGGGAACATTAACAACATCAGGGGTGTGTGTAAGAGTTTGGGAGAGTCTATGGCCAAGTGCCTTGAAGAGTTGACAAATGCAATGGTGAGTGTATTTCTGGGGCTGATCATTCCTTAAACCAGAGAGAAGGCATCCCATTGTTTCTCAGAATCTTGACTCTTCAGTGCTTGTCATGGAGAATGATAGCTGAGTATACAATTCTTCTCTTCCTTCCTTTGAACATGCAGCTAGATAATATTTCCCAGACTACCTTGCATTCAGTATAAGAAACTAATTATCATCTTTTAAAAGATGCCTGGCTTGAAGGATGATCATACCAAAGCTGCCTTACCAACTGGACATCAAAAGGAATCCTTGAGAAGTGAGCACACTTTTTTTCACTGTCCATTGAAATATTGGGCCTATGTAGATATAAAATAGTCTATTCATTTTAATGTGTTCACTTTGCCAGGGCCTTCAGATCTGTCTTAACACACTGTATACCCTGTTAGGTACTGTTAGCAAAGACAGTTCAAAAACAGAGTTAAAATAATCCCCATTGTCTGATTATCCTATCTTCACATACCAACCAGACAGTTCCCCATATTATATGCATCTCATGTTTGCCTAAAAGTCATATGCCAAGCAGTAGAAAGGGTTAACTTGTAGTTCTGATTCTATCAGGAGCAAATGAGAGGAAGTGTTAGGAGAACCATTGATTCTCAGGGTTATTCACAGTATTAGATTATGTATGCATTTTCTGTCTTTAAAAAACTGTTTGACTGAACATGCGCCATTCTATCCTTACTACTTTCTGGGCTGTCATATCTCCTTGCCTTCAAGTATAATTAACGAGAGCCTTAGCATCCTTTTAAGATCTGACAACTTTATCTTACTTACTCACTTTCCTTTTCTTTCTAATTAAGCATTTGGGATCTAAGTGATCTAAGGAATATTTTTCTCTCTAATATCCTAACTTTTATTTTGTCAGCATATCTCTCATATCTCTTGAAGTTCTTTGTTTAATTTATTAATGTTCTTACCAATGCTTTGAAGATTTCCTTAACACGCTGTTTACCCCTTTAGATACTATTAGCGAAGTCAGTTCAATAACAGATTTAAACTGATCCCCTATTATCTGATTATCCGGTCTTCACATCCCAAATAGACACCTCCCCATATCATATTCATCCCATGTTTTCTGCATTCAAATATTTAAGATCTACATATCCAGCCAATTTAAATTAATTTAGCTATCAAGATTTTACAAGTTGCTGTGACCCAGCACTTTACTATGGTGCACTATCAAGACTCAAGATCAAGTCATGGAACAATCTAGCCTTTGGCTAATATCTTTGTGATTTCAGCCGAAAGTTTCTAGTTTGTCTAATCTGTTTTATTTTTGTGAATCTAGGCTGTTTTTTTCAAAGTTTGATCCTCTCCTAGGAAAAGTCTGGATAAATTTTCTTCAATATAAGGCTAAGAATGTAATATTGAGATGGCCAGGAATATATCAGAAACAACCTGAGCCAAGCAGTAGTGTAAGTCCAATAATATCAATCAATCAATCAACAAGTTTTATTGAATCAACTGTGTTCTCCATAGTCCTTAATGTGGGGAGAGATACAGACATTTAAAATAAGCTGCTATAGTGCAATTCTTTGGGTTACAAGGCACAGAAGCACAGCTCAGGCTAGTTAAAGCATCAAAAGAGAATTTATTGGAAGACTCTGGGTTAGCTCACAGAATAGAAAAAAAGAATACTTCAAACATAGACATCAAGAGTGGGACAACATCTTAAGACACAAAGCATTAAAACTATGTTTCTTCTTCTCTCTGCCTCTTTAGGTGTCAGTTTTATTCATTCTCTATTTCTTTATTTGGAAAAGGATCACATGATTGTGGAAACAAAAGCTTTCCAGGTCTTATTTCCAAACTGTCAGAAAACTGAGATCGGGGGAGAGAACGGCTTTGTCTCATTCTGAGGCTAAAGCCCAGCGGGGCTGGTGTAGTTCTCACAAGAAGGCTGATAGGATCAATGGGATGATATATTTTATATTTAATAAAGTCTGTCTGAAAAACAGAGGACAGAACAAAGCTATTAAGGTCAGGGAATGGTGACCCATGCCTTTAATCTGAGTACGCCAGAGGTAGAGATCCTCTCCATCTCTGTGAGCTCAAGGCCAAACAGTACCAGGTGGTGGTAGCAAACACCTTTAATCCTAGCTCTAGGAAAGTGGAACAAAGAAGTGAGCTATCTGGGCTGAGAAAGAAGAGAAGTTCGGCTCCCACTGTATTCCCTTTTGGCTGAAGACTCAGAAAGCATTAAGTTTAGAAATTGTGGAGACAAGACCTACCCTTATTGGCCTGGGGATTTGGCTAGATGAGAATTGGCTATAGCTTGTTTCTCTGTTTCTCTGATATTTCAGCTTTCCCCCAATTTCTGGCTCCTAGGTTTTATTATAAGACCAAGTAGAATTCATACAATAGATCAAGACCAAGGAGAAGCTGGAATTAGCCTCACTAAGGGCAGGAAATAGAGCCAGAATTTGAGCCCAAGGGTAGAAGAATTACTCAAGGGAGAATTAGCCTTTCTGTTTTCATTTTTGACTCTTTATGGGGTAATCGCTCAAACTTTGGAGGGCAAGCTATTTAATTCAGTCTACCATCTGAAATGATAATCTAACAACAACAACAACAAAAATCTCACAGTTAGAAACATTCACGAAAATTGTTTGACTAGAGCATTGGAAAAATGGCTCAGTTCCATCCTTAGAATCCACATTTTAAAAGCTTTGTGTAATAGTGTTGCTTACAATCACAGTATTGAGGAATAAAAACCAGAAAGACTCCTGGGTTCACTGGCTAGCTTGCTTAGGCTCTTTAGTAAGTCCCAGCCCCAAGAGTCTACAAGATAATTATCTTAGAAGACCCTGTCTCAAAAGCAAAAACAAAACAAAAAATCAAGATAAACTACCTCTGCAGAACAACTGATATTATCTCCTGGTTTTCATATGCACATATATGAGCTTATATACATATGAGCTCACACATGCATGCACATCTACACACAGAGAACACACATAACACACATAACACTTGATCAAATATATGTGTGCTCTGTGGCCCACTCAAATTAATACACAGAATACATCATCATAGAATATACCTACTATCAGGAACTAAACAAACAGGAAGTCTTTCATTTCTTCCCATCCACTTAGCTAATTCTAGATATGGACGACACTTGTTAGTCATCCTGTGGCAAGAACACCATGATAGCTGGGGGTTGGTAATGAATGTAGGAATTGAAATCTGGCTACCCAGTTATTTCTTTGTGAGAAGAGATAGAATAAATATTTTAACTAGCAACCTCAATTTCCAACAGAAACAGAGCTACAGTTGGCAAGGGGCCCTTTCTTCAAAGCATGAGGATGAGGCAATAAATTGAGGCCAACATAATAGCCACCACACAGATCAGACTCTCAAAGAGTTTGCAAGCTATTTAGAGGAGCAAAGTCAACACAGTGATTCATGCACAGCTTATAATGATGCACCCCACATTGACACATTCTAAAAGTGCACAGTGGTATATTGAATAGAATAGTCCAGAAAGCCGGTTATAATCAGGGAGTGTTTTGTAACAGAACTATGACTCAAACTGGGCCTTGAAATATTTAGACATAGGTAGAAATGTTAGCTGATGCTTTAGAGATAAAGCAATGAGGTCAGAAGGAGCATGCCATAAGATGGAGGGGAGTCTCCAGAGAAAACAGAAAGGACCTAGTATAATGCAGTCACCATGGAGGCACTTGAGGAATCACATGCACAAACATATTCCCAGAACATCACCTAGGCAAAGAGCTCACGACTTGTGCTTTGAATAAACTTACTTATTTTATATTACTTTACCTTGTGTGTATTTGTGAGAGCCTACATGTATGTACCATGTGCAATCTCAGTGGCCATGGAGACCTGTAAGGGTTTCAGATGCCCTGGCACTGGAGATATAGGCAGTTTGAGTCACCACGTGGCTCCTGGGAACCAAATACTGATCCTCTTCAGGAGCAGCAAGTGTCCTTAACCTCTGAGTCATCTCTCCCATCCCACTACATTTTGAATCCATGCACAAATACATTCTCTATCTTCTTTGCTATCTGAACCTTAAGCAAGTCTTAGAAATTCACTTTCTATATCACTGGGATAACTTTGTGTTTTATTTATTTTCCATGCTTGGGATACTTCTGACTTAAACTTGGAATGGGCTCTGTATTCTCAATTTCTGTGTGTCTTGTCAATCAATATGTTTTTTTTTTTTTTTTTTTTTTTTTTTTTTTTTTTTTTTTTTTTTTTTTTTTTTTTTTTTTTTTTTTTTTTTTTTTTTTTTTTTTTTTTTTTTTTCTTGCTATTTATTTATTTATTTATTTATTTTTTTCTTTATTTTGTATTTATCAAAAAAAAACAGTAAAAAGAATTTAAAATGCAGAAGAGTTAACAATAACTATACAGAGGATAAGAATCATAAGCATGGCTTATCAAGGGTAGAAACACAAATAAGATTGCTACACATATATTTTCTTTGTGTTCAGCTTTCCCTATATATCCTTATTCAAGGTCTCTTCCCCCT